>RJWJ010002634.1:0-97550 GCA_004363605.1 Indri indri | reverse complement strand
AGTTTACATTCCCACCAACAATGTGTAAGAGTTCCCTTTTCTCCACAGCCTCACCAGCATTTGTTATATTTCGTCTTTTTTGGTAATAGCCATCTTTACTGAGGTGAGATGATGCCTCATGGTGATTTTGATTTGTAATTCCCTGATGATTAGTGATGTTGAGCATTTTAAAAATATATTTGTTGGCCATCATATGTCTTCTTTTGAGAAATGTCTGTTCAGATCACTTGCCCATTTTTCTTTCATGTATTTTGTCTGCTTTTTTGTTGTGGCCGTAGAGTCTCGCTATGTTGCCTAAGCTGGCCTTGAACTCCTGGGCTCAAGCGATCCTCCCGCCTCGGCCTCCCAGGTAGCTGGGACTACAGGCACGTGCCACTGTGGTTGGCTCATTTGCCTGGTTTTCAGTCAGACTATTTGCTTTTTTTTGCTGTTGAGATGTTTAAGTTCTTTATATATTCTGGATATTAATCCCCTGTTGAATGAATAGCTTGCAATTGTTTTCTCCCATTCTGTAGGTTGTCTTTTCACTCTGTTGATTGTCTCCTTTGCTGTACAGATGCTTTTTAGTTCAATATAATTCCATTTGTTTATTTTTGCTTTTGTTGTCTGTGCTTTTAAGGTGTTATTTGTAAAATCTTTTTCCAGACCAGTGTCCTGAAGTGTTTCCCCTATGTTTTTGTCTAGTAGTTTTATAGTTTTGGGTCTCACATTTAGGTCTTTGATTAATTTTGAGTTGCTTTTTGTATAGCGTGTGAGGTGGGGGGTCTAGTTTCATTCTTCTGCAAATGGGTATTCAATTTCCCAACCACTTTTTGAAGAAACTGTCTTTTCCTAATGAGTATTCTTGGTGCCTTTTGTCAAATGTCAGTTGGCTTTAGATACATGGATTAATTTCTGGGTTCTCTGTTCTATTGGTCTGTGTGTTTTATGCCGGTACCATGCTATTTTGTTTACTATAGCTTTGTACTTTATCCTGAAGTCTGATAGTGTGATGCCTCCAGCCTTGTTCTTTTTGCTCAGGATTGCTTTGGCTGGTCAGGGTCTTTTGTATTAATAGTTCCATAAAAATTGTAAGATTTTTTTTTCTATTTCTGTGAAGACTGTCATTGATATTTTGATAGAGATTGCATTGAATCTGTAGATTGCTTTGGGGGGAATGGTCATTTTAACAAGATTAATTCTTCCAATCCGTGAGCATGGAATGTCTTTGTTTGGATCCTCTTCAGTTTCTTTCATCAATGTTTTGTGGTTTTCCTCATAGAGATCTTTCACCTCTTGGTTAAATAAATTCCTAGGGATTTTATTTTTTTGGTAGCTACTGTAAATGGGATTGCCTTGATTTCTTTTTCAGTCAGTTCACGTGTACAAATGCAACTTATTTTTGTGTCTTGCAACCTTACTGAATTCATTTATCAGTTGTAAGAGGTTTGGGGTAGAGACTTTAGGTTTTTCTATATAAAAGGTCATGTCATCTGCAAACAGGGACAATTTGACTTCCTCCTTTCCAAGTTGGATGCACTTTATGTCTTTCTCTTGCCCAATTATTCTGGATAAGAATTCCAGTACTGCATTGAATAAGAGTTGTGAGAGTGGCCATCCTTGTTCTAATTCTTACAGGAAGAGTGTTCAGCTTTTCACTATGATGTTAGCTATGGGTTTGTCATATGTGGCCTTTGCTGTGTTGACATACTTTTCCTTCTATACCTAATTTGAGAGTTTTTATTGAGATGTTGAATTTTATCAGATTATATCAAATGCTTTTTCTGCATATATTAGATGATCATATGGTTTTTGACCTTCATTGTTGACATGATGTATCATGTTTACTGATTTGCACATGTTGAACCAACCTTGCATTCCTAGGATAAAGGCCGCTTGATCATGGTGTGTTATTTTTTTGATGTATTGTTGGATTCAGTTTGCTAGTATTTTGTTGAGAATCTTGTGCTTCTGTCCATCAGGGATATTGGCCCATTGTTTTTGTTGTGTTCTTGTCTGGTTTTGGTATCAGGGTTATTCTGGCCTTGTAGAATGAATTAGAGTTCTCTCTGCTTCAACCTTTTGGAATAATTTCAGAAAAATTGGTGTTTTTTTTAAAGGTTCAGTAGAATTCAGCATTAAATCCATTTGGTCCTAGACTTTTCTTTTTTGGGAGACTGTCTGTTACTGATTCAATCTTGTTACTTGTTACTGGTCTGTTCAGATTTTTTATTTCTTCTTAGTTCAATCTTGGTAGGTTGTATGTCCAGGAATTTACCCATTTCCTCTACATTTTCAAATTTATTGGTGTATAGGTGTTCATAGTAGTCTCTAATGATCCTTCGTATTTCTGTAATATCTGTCATGACATTTCCATTTTCATTTCTGATTTTATTGATTGATTGATTGATGAGATCTTGCTCTGTCACCCAGCCTGGAGTCCAGTGGTGTGATCATGGCTCACTGTAAGCTTGAACTCTTGGGCTCAAGCAATTCTCCTACCTCAGCCTCCCAAGTCACTGGGACACAACAGGTGCCTGCCACTACACCAGGCTAATTTTTTAATTTTTTGTAGAGATAGGGTCTCAATATGTCTGTCTAGGCTAGTCTCAAACTCCTGGTGGCTTCAGTGATCTGCCTGAGCCTCCCAAAACACTGGAATTACAGGTGTGAGCCACTGTGCCTGGCTGATTTCTGGTTTTATTTATTTGAGTCTTCTTTCTTTTTTTTCTTGGTTTTCTTTTCTAATGGTTTGTTGATTTTTGTCTTTCCAAAAAACCAACTTTTTGTTTTGTTGATCTTTGTATTTTTTTTAGTCTCACTTTTATTTACTTTTCTTCTGATCTTTATTCTTTCTTTCCTTCTACTAATTTTGGGTTTGATTTGTTCTTGTTTTCCTAGTTTCTTGAGCTACATCATTAGGTTTTTTTATTTGAAATCGTTCTTAGTGTTTTTGTTTGTTTGTTTTTGGTTTTTTTTTTGAGACAAGGTCTCACTGTGTTACCTGGGATAGAGTGCAGTGGTGTCATCATAGCTTGCTGCAGTCTCAAACTCCTGGGCTCATGCGATCCTCCTGTCTCAGCCTCCCAAGTAGCTGGGACTACAGGTACATGCCACCATGCCCAGCTCATTTTTCTATTTTTAGTAGAAACAGGGTTTCTCTCTTGCTCAGGCTGATCTTGAACTCCTGGCCTCAAGCAATCCTCCCAGAATGCTAGGATTACAGGCGTGAGCCACCATACCCAGCCCATTCTAGTTTTTTGATTTAGGCATTTATTGCTATAAACTTTCCTCTTAATACTGCTTTTGCTGTGTCCCATAAGTTTTAGTGTATTGTGTTTCTATTTTCATTTGTTTCAAGGAATTTTAAAATTTCATTCCTAATGTCTTCCATCACCCATTGGTTATTCAGGAGCGTGTTATTTAATTTCCATGTATTGGTATAGTTTCAAATGTTCCTGTGGTTATTGAGTTCTAGTTTTGTTCCATTGTGGTCAAGTAAGATACTTGGTATGATTTTTAAAAAATTTTTGCGACTTTTTTGTGTCCTAACATATGGTAAATTTTAGAGAATATTCCATGTGCCGAAAAGAATGTGTATCCTGTAGTCATTGGGTGAAACGTTCTGTACATATCTGCTCGGTCCATTTGGTTTATTATAGTTCAGTTTAAATCCAGTGTTCTTTTTGATTTTTTTTCTGTTTAGATGATCTGTGCAGTGCTAGAATAGGGTGTTGAAGTCCCCAACTATTATTATGTTGGGGTCTCTCTCTCTCCCTTTAGATCTAATAATATCTGCTTCATTTATCTGGGTGCTCCAATGTTGGATGCATATATATTTACAATTGTTATATTCTCTTGCTGAATTGATCCCTTCATTATTACATAATATCCTTTTTTGTCTCTTTTTACAGCTTTTGACTTGAAGTCTGTTTTTGTCTGGTAGCAGTATAGCAACTCCTACTCGCTTCTGGTTTCCATTGGTGTAGAATATATTTTTCTATCCCTTCACTTTTAGTCTATGTGTGTCTTTATAGATGAAGCGAGTTTCTTGAAGGCAGCATATAGTTGGGTCTTTTTTTTTTTTAATTAATTCAGCCAGGTTATATCTTTTAAAAGAGGAATTTAATTTGTTTACATTCAGGGTTATTATTGATAGGTAAGGATTTACTCCTGTCATTGTGTTCTGGTGGTTTTGTGTATCCTTTATTTCTTACTTCCCCTCTTATTTTTGAGGTTGGGTGGTTTTCTAGTTATAAGGCTTCATTCCTTTCTCTTTCTCCTTTGTGTATTGGCTTTGCCAGTGAGTTTTACAGTTTAGCATATTGTCGTGATTATTGTTATCGTCTTTTTACTTCCAGATATAAGACTTCCTTGAATATTTCTTTTAAGGCCAATCTAGTGGTGATGAATTCCCTTAGTTTTTGCTTATCCGTGAAAGATTTTATTTCTCTTTCATTTCTGAAGGATAGCTTTGCTGGGTATAATATTCTTGTCTGTCAGAGTTTTTTTCCTTTCAGTACTTTGAATATATCATCCCATTCTCTCTTAATGTGTAAGGTTTTTGCTGAGAAATTTGCTGTTAGTCTAATGGAAATTCTCTTATATGTGACTTAACACTTTTCTCTTGCTGTTTTTAGAATTCTTCCTTAGTTTTTGACTTTCGACAATTTGACAATAATATGCCTCAGAGAAGACCTATTTGGGTTGAATTGGTTTGAGCTTCCTGGATCTGGATTTCCATTGCTCTCCCAAGGCTTGCGAAGTTGTCAGCTACTATTTTCATTAAATATGTTTTCTGTATTTTTCCTTCACTTTTCCTTCTGTGATGCCCATAATATGAATGTTTGTTCACTTCATGGTGTTCCCTAAGTCCTGTAGGTTCCCTTCATTCTATTTTATTCTTTATTCCTTTTTTGGGGGGCCTGGCTATATTATTTCAAAAGACCTGTCTTCAAATTCAGAAATTTTTTCTTCTGCTTGGTCTAGTCTACTGTCGTAGCTCTCAATTTTATTTTTTATTTCATTTATTCTTCAGCTCTAGGATTTCTGTTTCATTCTTTTTTGTGATATCTGTCCCTTTGAATTTCTCATTCGAATCATGAATTTGGTTTCCTGATTTCATTGAATTGTCTATCTGTATTTTCTTGTATCTCAAAGAGTTATTATTTTGAGTTCTTTTTCTGGCATTTCATATATTTCCTTATGATTCAGGTCTATTATTGGAGAATTATTGTGCTCCTTTGGAGATGTCATGTTTAATTTTTCATGTTGAATGTGTCTCTATGTTTATGTCTACACATCTGATGGAACAGTTGCCTCTTCTAATTTTACTGAGTAGGTTTCATAGGGAGAGACTCATTTGTACTGATGGATCTTGGGGTGTTGGTTCAGTGAGGTTGTTGGCTTTGGTTCTAGGTGGATGCAGTAGTGTCATATCCGTGTAGTTTCATCAGCTGTAATCCATGCTAGTGAGATTTGGGAGTGTCTCCGTGGCCTAGGCTGAGAGAGTTGTGCTGGTGATGAGCTTGCTGGGCTGTTTCTCAGGTCAGTGGCATGTACATGCACATGTTGGGTCAGCAAACTTCGGGTCTCACTCACTTGGCTTGCAGCCATGGGGCTATTACTCTGGCCAAGAGCATGGGTGTGTGGTTTCTTGTCTGGCCTGAGAGTGTGACTACCATGGGTGGCTCACAGGGCTGTTTCTCAGGCCCAGGATGCAGGCACTGAGTTGCTCAGCCGGCCTGGAGGTGTTTCTTCTGGGTGTGGCCCACAGGGCTGTTTCTTAGGCCCAAGACATGGCCATGTAGTTTCTCGGTTGACCTGGGTGTATGTGTCTGCTGGGGGAGGCCCACAGGGATATTTCTCCGGCCTGGGAGGTGGGTGCAAAGCAGCTTGATGAGTCTGGGGGTGTGCCTGCCAGGGTTGGCCCATAGGGCTGTTTCTCAGGCCCAGGACACGGATGCACAGCTGCTTGGCCGGCCTGGAGGCATGTCTGCCAGGGGTGTCCCACAGGGCTACTTCTCATGTGCGGGATGGGGGTGCATAGCTGCCTGGCCAGGCTGGACGTGTGTCTGCCAGGGGCAGCCCAAAGGGCTGTTTCTCAGGCTTGGGATGTGGCTACACATCTGCTTGGCTGGTCTGGATGTGTTCTGCCAGGGGTGGTCCATGGGGCTGTTTCTTAGGCACTGACTGCAGGTGTAAGGCCACTGAGCAGGCCAGGGGCCTGTCTGCAAGAAGGGGTGGCCCACAGGGATGATTCTCAGGCCCTGGGCATGGGCATACAGCCACATGTCAGCTGCTTGGTGGGTTGGGGACCTCTCCTGCTCAGGGGAGGGCATGCAGTGGTTTTGTCTGCTCAAGGGTGGGCTCACCCTGGGTGGAACTTTCAGACTGTTCTTCCATCTAGAGGTGTGGGTTTGTTTCTCTGTTGTGCAGGACTAGAGTCACCACTGACTCTGAACCCAGGTTCTTTGCAGCTGAGGTTGTGGTGTTCAACCACCTGTGTGGGCTTGGTGGAATGAAGATGATCCTGGAGAGGTGCACCGGGTGCTGTCCCTGAGAGCAAGGTGCACTCCAGGGGTGGCTCTGGTCTCAAGGTGGTGCTGTGCTGCAGAAGCCTGGCTCACAGTGGGTGGTGGTGGAGGGGTGGAGCAATGCAGCTGTGTGAATTCCCGGCAGCTCTCCAAACTGGGCTTAGGGCTTGCAACGACTATGGGATTCTCCAATGTTAAGGACTGTAGGTGTTTGTGGTGGCAATGAGGGCTGGCAGGGTTCTTCAGCTTACCTTTCCCCACAAGGGGAAGTCCTTCCTGACTCTGGGTCAATCTGGCGTGGGCAGGGGAGATGGGGCTACAGAGGCTGGGTGCCTCCACACCAACCTACTGTGTTCCCGTCACCACACGTGCATCCTCACCCCCCTGCTGTATTCCAGTGCTCTTGCTTTGACAGTCCAGTCAGCTCTTAGCTGTTTATTAGTTGCTGTTTATTAGTCCTTTCTTGGGGTGGTAAAGGGGTACTAGTGCCAGGGTCTCTGGTCAGCCATTTGCTGACATCCCTCCAAGCCTTTATTCCATCATTTTTTACGAATCCAATGAGAGCTCTGAAGTGATCATCTCTGCATTGAAGTGGTCAGAAATAGTGTCCTGGACAAGAAGGTGATCTTTACAGCTTGGACAGAATGTGGACAGGTGGGAATAGGAGAGGAGGTTCTCCAGATGAGGGAAAATCCTATAAATTTGGGGACTGAGGCGGAAATTGTGTGTTTCCTGACCCTCAGACAGCAAGACCAAATGGTCTGGTGCAAAAGGGTCACATGGGTTATTAGTGGGAATAAAGATTAAGATTGATAATTCAAAATGCGTTTATTATATTATGAATTCTACATTATATTCTTAAAATTGGCTTTGAAACCCTGCATATATTTCTGTCTGTGAGCGACAAAGTACCCTTTAATGCAAAATTACATGGCCATTTTTTAATGCTGTAATCTGTAGTCACAACATTGTATCTGCTTGAGAAATAATATTTGTACATTTGGTGTCACATAGCCTGTGAGACAAACTTTGTCCTAATAAAAAGGCCACTGCCATTTGGTCTTGTGTTTCTAGGATCATTGACTCAAATGCATCTGGGAGGATTAGTATGAGTGTTATGTTCTCCCATCATCTCTTTAACAGGCGGGAATCCTCTGAGGACCAGGCTTGTGTCTTATTCATCCTCATATCTCTTCCAGCACTGAATACAGTTCCTGGCATGAACTAAGGATGCAATAAATTGTGGTCAAATTGAATTTTCAAAGCATGCAAGGCTGGCCACCTCTCCACCTGTGGGAGTAATTTGCAGCCGAGCTATATATTTTGAGATATGTAATACATTTGATATTGTTCCTAGGTCCAGCCTGATGAGTGAAGAAGCTAAGCGAGGAGCGCCCAACCCATGGCTCTTTGAGGAGCCAGAGGAAACCAGAGGCTTGGGTTTTGATGAAATCCGGCAACAGCAGCAGAAAATTATCCAAGGTACCAAATACACCGAGGAGTGTGGCCTCTGAAGTCTTGCCAGATTTTTGCTGTAGCTTTGAATGTTCCTCATCCCCATTGAAAATTGGAGACCAAACTGTTTGTCTTTTAAAGCTCTTGGCATTTTTGTGCCTCAGGAAACCTGAGTAATAGACAGTTGCTGTTACCCATCCAGTAGTGATTTTCCACTGGACAAGAGCAAAGACAGCAGATCCGAATCTAAGTCCAGGTGAATTGGATACATGTGCTCTTTGCTTTGATCCATAACTGGGAATTATTCTCCAAACACAAGATTCCATTTTTTTTCTATAAAATATGTCAGTTTGGCTTTTACAGACTTCAAGCTCATCTTGGCCAGTGGCTTTTAAACCTGCTAATTATTTTTTTACTCTATTTTTTAAATTTCAGAAGTAATACACGATTATTTTATAAAGGTCAAACAATATAGGGATACTTAAAATGAAAGCCCTCCATATTGCTTCTCCAGTCTCAAACTGTAAATGGATTAGTATGTATTTCCTTAGACCTTTTTGTATACATGTACATACATATATTCAGTCTAAACACACTTATTTTATATAAACAGGGTCATGAGATATATAGCTATAGCTATATCTCTCCATGTATTTTATTCCATATCTTTTTTTTACTTAATATGTGTTAGACATTTTTTCGTGTCAGTATGTACAGATGTGTTATTCTTTCTAATTCTGCTTTTTATTGAGACATAGTTGCATTATCATAAGTAGCACATATTTGAAGCATATAATTCGATAAGCTTTGACATATGTATACACCTGTGAAACCATCACTGCAATCAAAATAATAACATAATAATCATTACTCCCAAAAGTTTTCTTCATGCTTTTTTGTAATTCTTCCTATTGTTCCTCCCTTCATCCCTAGGCAACTGTTGGTCTGCTCTCTGTCATTGTAAATTAGTTTACATTTTCTATAATTTTACATAAACAGAACCATACAGTATGTATTCTTTTTGGCAGAAGGGGGTCTGGCTTCTTTCTCTAAGCATAATTATTTTAAGATTCATCTATCTTGTGTGTATCAGTATTTTGCTCTCTTGTAGAATAGTATTCCATTGTATGAATTTACCACCATCTGTGTATCCATTCGCCTATTGACGGACATTTGGGTTGTTTTTAGTTTTTGGCTTAAGTAAAATAAAGCTGCCATTGGCATTCATGTATAAGTCTTTGTATGGACATAAATTTTCATTTTTTCTTAGATAAATACCTATAAGTAGAATGACTGAATCCATAAAGTGGGTGTATATTTAACTTTAAAATTTTTCAATTGGCAAACAAAAATTATATATATTTATGGTGTGCAACAGGGTGTTTTGAAATACGTATGTATCATGGAATGGGTAAATCAAGCTAATAATTAACATACCATTACCTCACATGCATATTTATTTGTGGTTATAATACTTAAAATCAACTCTTTGCAGTTTTCAAGTGTGTTAGTCATCATGTTGTACAATAGATCTCTTGAATTTACTCTTTCTGTAAAACTGAAATTTTGTATTCTTTGACCAACATCTCCTCAATCCCTACCCAACCCCTACAGTTCAGCCTCCATATTCTACTCTCTGCTTCTGTGAGTTTGACTTTTTTAGGTTCCACATATAAGTGAGATCATATGGTATTTGTGTTTCTGTGCCTGGCTTATTTCACTTAACATAATGTCCTCCAGGTTCATCCATGTTGTTGCAAATGACAGGATTTTCTTCTTTTTTAAGACTAAATAGTATTCTATTACATATATCTACCACATTTTTTAATCTATTCCTCCATTGATGGATACTTAGGTTGATTTCATGTCTTGGCGATTGTGAACAGTGCTGCAATAAACTTGGGAATGCCGATATCTCTTCAAGATACTGATTTCATTTCCTTTGGATAGATACCCAGTAGTGGGATTGTGGGATCATATGGTAATTTTTAATTTTCTGAGGAACCTCCATATTTTTCATAATGTCTATCCCAATTTACATTCCCACCAACAGTGTATAAGGGTTCCTTTTTCCCACATTCTTGCCAACACGTGTTACCTTTTTTTTGTCTGTTGATATTACCCATTCTAACAGGTGTGAGGTGGTATTTCATTGTGGTTTTAATTTGCATTTCCCTGATGATTAGTGATGTCAAGCATTTTTCATATAGTTTTTGGCCATTTGTGTGTCTTTGAGAAATGTCTGTTCAGGTCTCTTGACCAATTTTTAATCAGGTTATTTGTCTTTTTTTTTCTTTGCTACTGAGTTGTTTGAAGTATATGTTTAACTTTTAACAAAACTGCCAAACTAGTTTCACACATGTTCGTGCCATTTTCTATCCCCACCAGAACCATGTAAGTATTCTAGCTGTTTCACATCCTCACCAAAACTTGGTATGGTCAGTTTTTCTCATTTTAGTCATTTTAATAGATGTGTAGGTGTATTTCATTATGGTTTTAATAGTGTATATTTCCCTAATGAATCTTTGCATATACTTATTTCCCATTTGTATGTCTTCTTTGGTGAAATGTCTGTTCAAATTGTTTACTCATTTTTAATTGGGTTGTTTATTTTTTATTATTAAGCTGTAAGAACTTTTTTATATATCCTTTTATATGTCATTCGTCAGACATATGTTTTACAAATAATTTCTCCCAGTCTGTGGTTTATCTTTTTCATTTTCTTAACAATATCTTTCAACGAGCAGAAGTTCTTAATTTTAAAGACCAGTTAATATTTTTCTTGTGTGGTTTGCGGTTTGGTTGTATCTAAGAAGTCATTGAATAACCTAAAGCCACAAGATTTACTGCTTTGTTTTTTTCTAGAAGTTTTATAATTTCAGGTTTGACATTAGGTCTGTGATCTTTGAATTTTTTATATATAGTGAAGTATGGATGGAAATTTGACATTTTTGCATGTAGATATCTATTTGGTCTAACACTATTTTTTTAAAAAAAGAATATTCTTTACTGAATTTCTCTAGGTTTTTGAAAAATCAATTGACCATGTATGTGTGGCCTTTTTCTGGACTCTGTTTTTTTCCTTTGGCCTATTTGTTTATCTTTATACCAATGCCTCACTGTATTGATTATTGTATTTTTGTGACAGGTCTTTAAGGTAGATAGTATAAGTCACTCAACTTTGTTCTTTTTTTGAGACATGGTCTCCTCACTCTGTTGACTGGGCTGGAGTGCAGAGGCAGGATCATAGCTCACTGGAGCCCCAAATTCCTGGGCTTAAGCGATCCTCCCGAGTGGCTGGGACTATGTGCGCCACCACACCTGGCTAATTTTTAAATATTTTTTTTAGAGATGGGGTCTCGCTATGTTGCCTAGGCTGGTCTTGAACTTCTGGCCTCCAGTGGCCTCCCAAAGTGCTGGGATTACAGGCGTTAGCCACTATGCCTAGCCAAACTTTGTTCTTTTTCACACTTTTATTGAATATTCTGGGTCTTTTGCATTTCCATATGAGTTTTGGAATCTGTTTTCAATTTCTACCAAAAAAGTCTCCAGGAATTTTGATTGAGATTACATTGAGTCTTTAGATTAATTTGGGGGAAAATCGACTTAATAATATTGAGTGTCCCAATTCATGAATATGATACATCCCTCCATTTATTTAGTTTTAAAATTTTTTGTAGCAGTGCTTTTTAGTTTTCACTATATATCTTGTACATCTTTCATCAGATTTATCCCTAAATACTTCATATTTTATTCTGTTACAAATGGCATTTAAAATTTTCAATTTCTGATTGTTGCTCATATGTAACAATACATTTGATTTTTGTATATTGATCTTTTACCATACAGCCTTGCTAAACTCATAAATTTGTCTAATAGCTTATTTGTTGAGCCTGTAGGATTTTCTACACAAATGATCATGTCATCTGTGAGAAAAGACTTCTCCATTTCAGTCTGCATGCTTTTTATTTTATTTTTCTTGCCCTGTTATACTTGCTGCAACTTCCAGTACATTGTTGAATATAAATGATGAGAGCTTATTTCTGGTCTTAGTCGGGGGAAACATTCATTTGAATGCCAGTTATTGTAAATTTTTCTTTGTTTGATACTGAATATGTTCATATTTCTAGGAATATTTTTGAGAATTGCTATGGGATGCAGTTAAGTTATTGGGTCTTCCTCTGTAAGGCCAACCAAGGTGTTTATTTTAGAGCAGGGGTCAGCAAACCATGACCTGTGGCCAAATTTGGCCCACCCCGTTTTTGTGTGGTCTGCAAGTTAAAAATGGCTTTTCTATTTTTAAATGGTTGAAAATATAATCAAAAAAAGAATATTTTGTGCTCGCAAAAATTATATGAAGTTCAAAGTTCAGCATTCATCAGTAAAGTGTTATAGGAACACAGCCATGCTCATTCACTTACCTGTTATCTAGGGATGCTTTCCTGCCACAATGGCAGAGTTGAGTAGTGGCTCAAAGGACCCTATGACCACAAAGCCTAAAATATTCACCATCTGATCCTTTACAGAAAGTGTTTGCTTACTCCAGTGTAGAGGTAATTTACCCACTACTGAGCCAAAACCATTCTGAGTACTCTGATACTCCATGAATTATGAGGTGACCTGGTTGGTGGGAATAGGAACTGTGTCAGACCCTGTTTGAGCTCAGAGGATCATTCCTTCTACCCTGTGGAGTGATTCTTTCCCCAGCCTTGGATAGTGTCCTCGTGTGAGAGCCCTGAACAACTCTCAGCTCAAGACTCAAAGTGGACCCTGTGCAGATCTACAGAGCTCTCTCTCTCTGCAGCAATCTCCTCTCTGGTACTGTGCCCTGCATACTCTCGCCACCTTGACCTAGCTGGCCTTTCTTCACTTCGAGGAGACTGCCAGGCTCTGCCTGGGTTCCCCCATCCACACACCACAGCTGGGAGCTCTTGCTAGGCAGTAATCTGGGGCAGTCTTAGAGCTGGTCTCATTTGTTTCCCATCTCTCAGGGATCACTGCCCTTTATTTCCTGATGTCAGTATCTTGAAACTGTTGTTTTGTATATTTAGCCTGTTTGGGTTTTTTTTCCCTCATTGTTTCAGGCCAGAAGGAAATCTGGTGCCTGTTAGTCCATCTTGGTCAGAAGCAGATGTATAATTCTATTTTGAACTCCCTTTTCACAGTGCAATTATCTAGTAAATGAAACACTGTGACTCTCTTTTATCTTCAGTTTTATGTACTTCACCCATTACCATTGTTTGAAGGAAAGTGAAAAAATTAAAAGCAACGTAGCTTTCCACGTAGCACAGCCATTCATTTGTAGCACCTTATTCTTCAGGGTTCCCAGCTCTGGAAGGGAGGGAGTGCCTTATAGTTAACACTAATGAATTTCCTGGCATGGTTGCTTTTTGCCAAGAAAAGCTGTTTGCAGTCACAAGCATCCCTGTTACCGAGAGGGCGCTAGTTCACGGATTGCCGTAGGCTGGCTATGAGAAGATGTCCCTGGGAGTGTTTGCCATTGAGTCTTCAAAACAGAGTGTCCTTACTGAGATTCTCACCCGTTGACAGCCTCTGGCTGCTGGGGTTTGGGTGGGGTTTGGCTGGGGTAGCAGCACACATTGCAGGTCAGATTTTCCCCCTGCTCTTACCTTTGTGTTTTGAAATGCTATATTCTTCGCTTTGCTAGCAAGCTGTTTTCAGGGATAAACACAAAAATGGAAGTAATTTTTATACAAAACTCTTATTAGCCTTTTCTCTGCCTCAAGAATCTTGATGATGTGCTGAGGTTGCTATGGCTTTGCTTCATTGCCAGGTCTTGTACTAAATTAAAAAAAAAAAAAAAAAAAGAACCATGGAACATCATTTATAACTTCCTTTTACCCATGGAATCTGTTAGCCTTTCTGCACTTTAGTTGACCCTTAGAAACACTTTGAAAATCATCCTAAAATAACAGTTCATTGGTAGAACACAGACTTCATGGCAGTGAATGCCTTCCTTGCTTAACTAGAAGCTAGGCCTCATCACCACCAGTTAGCCAAGCTTGGCTTGTGTGCTCCTTAAGCTGTAATTTGAGGCATAAATGGACATTAGGCAAAAGATGGGTGGGGTGATGACAGTAACTTGATCGCCTCACAAATTCCTGAGATAGAACAAGTAGAGGTCACTTTTTGGTTAGTGTAGGCCCTTGTCCCTGAGTTGGATAGCCAGCTTTGAAGTATGAAGGATTGTTCTGCCTTTACCCAGGAGGTCTCTGTGGATGGGGTTTCTTAATTAGCCCCATTTAGTCTTATCACTACAGATAAGATGTTCTTTCTAGATTCTAACAGAAATTTGTATTAATACTTTAGTTCTAGATTTCTGTGTTCTCAGGTCTCTAAATATTTTCATGTGGAATGAAGATGATGAAGGTGGCCGGCCAGATGCCATTTTACACTGGGAAATCTTAGTAGCTCATCTTTGAACCCTTACACAGACAACTTTCTTTGAAGATAACCTTTCTTATAGCTGTCACCTAGTCTAGAAAGATTCCTTTCCTAAAAATCTTAAAACTAAAACAAGAATAAAAACACCTAATCTTAGAACTTGCTCTAGGGGTCTTCCTAGCATAGGGATAATTTTTTATCTAGCTTGGCCTGCTTTTTTCCTCATGTGTTCCTACTTCCCCTTATCCAGGGAGCGGTCCTTCTATATGTTAAATGTGAGAGGTCCCATGGCTTCTCTCTGGCCACTGCACAACACAACATCAACACTTTTTTTGCTACCTAAACTCAGAGGTCTCTTGGTATTGGCCAGAAGCTTTTCTGTCTGGCAGAGATCATATGTCTGTCTGCTTCAAACCTAGAGGGTCCTCTGTGGTCATTCACTGATTTAAATAGCAAGTGTTGCATCTTTTAAGTCCTGGATTTAACACATTAACCGCCATGTGAGTTGTATTTAACTCATGCTAGTTTTGAGCCAGGGGCCTCGTGAAACATATGTAACTCACGTGTCTCTTTACCTTGGGAGCCGCGTGGCGCGCAGGCAACTGCCATGCTGCAACATACATGTTACGTGATGGGTGGCCCCCTGGGCAAAACCCTACAGTTGGTTCATGAAAATCTTACTTGTTGATGTTCTTATTGTTACAATTAACACAGACAATTTAATTGCATATAACCAACGCATGGAAAACAATAAACAATAACAAATTTTTCATTAAATTAGAAAGGATCATTTTGTTTTTGAAGTTTTTATTCTATTTTCATAATAAAACACGTGGCCCCAAGGAAAAAATTTTTTTTCTAGTGTGGCAGTCAACGTGTTAAACATGACGGTGCTCTGTTCTACCAGCTGGGCTCAGCTCTGGGTCAGAGACGTAGGAAAAGATAACAGAGTCTTAGCTTTGGGGTCTTTGTCTTGTGCTCAGTCAAGGGGCTGTGGTTGCAGCTCTTGGGAATGTCCCTCTGTTTTATTTACTTGTTAAAATATTGATAACTTTTTTGTTATAGAAAGTATCAAACATAAAAGTGAAGAGAGTCAGATAACGACTTCGTTTTACCCATCCTTCAGCCATTCTGGGCTCATCTGTGTGTCTGTCCTCCTACCATCCCACCCGTCGCCTGGATTATTTTTGAAGCTAATTTCAGACATCGTAGCATTTCAGTGGTGAATATTTCAGAATGTATCTCTAAAATATGTTTGCAAAAGATAAGTACTATTTTTTAAAACTATAGCCACAATACCATTATTACCCCTAAGAAATTAACAATAATTCTTTTTTTTTTTTTTTTTTTTTTTTTTGAGACAGTCTCACTGCGTTACCCGGGCCACAGTGCCATGGCATCAGCCTAGCTCACAGCAACCTCAAACTCCTGGGCTCAAGCAATTCTTCTGCCTCAGCCTCCCGAGTAGCTGGGACTACAGGCATGAGCCACCATGCCCGGCTAATTTTTTATATATATTTTGTAGTTGTCCAATTAATTTCTTTCTATTTTTAGTAGAGACGGGGTCTCGCTCTTGCTCAGGCTGGTTTCGAACTCCTGAGCTCAGGACGATCCGCCCGCCTCGGCCTCCCAGAGTGCTAGGATTACAGGCGTGAGCCACCGTGCCTGGCCAATAATTCTTAATATAATCAAATATCCAGCCGGTATTCAGGTTTCCCTGATTGTCCTGTAATGTTTTCTTTTAGATAGTTCAATTCAGGATCTGAATATTGTCCATACATTGCAACTAGTTGATATGTCCCTCAAATTTCTTTAATATGTAAGTTCCTTGTCCAACTCTCTCTCTCTCTCTTTTTTCTTTGCTGTTTCTTCATTGAAGAAACAGGCCCTTTGCCCTGTACTTTCCCACTATCTCGATCTTGGCATTTCTGAACTCTAAAGATAGGAAGTATCCAAATACTCAATCGCTCCAAAGGGATTTTCAAAAAATGATTATATTAGTTTTTTATTGCCGCCGTAATAAATTAGCACAAACTTAGTGACTTAAAACACATTTATTATCTTACAGTTTTATAGGTCAGAAGTTCAACAC
The DNA here is from genome assembly GCA_004363605.1 of Indri indri. Lineage (NCBI taxonomy): Eukaryota > Metazoa > Chordata > Mammalia > Primates > Indriidae > Indri > Indri indri. The sequence goes on along the minus strand of RJWJ010002634.1, from coordinate 81,083 downwards.
AGGCTTCATTGGGCTCAGACCAAGGTGTCAGCAGGGCTGGGTTCCTTTCTGGAGGCTCTAGGGGAGAATTCATTCCATCACATTTTCCAGCCCCAGAGCCCACCCACATCCCTTGTCTCCTGGTTTCTTTCTTCCGTGTTCAAAGCCAGCAAGTTGCGTCTCTTTGACCCTTCTTCATGCCTCCCTCTGACAGCAGCTGAGAAATGTTCTCTGCTTTTCAGGACTCACGATTACACTGGGCCCACCTAGATAATCCAGGATAATCTCCCATCTCAAGTTTCTTAATCACATCTGCAAAGTCCCTTTTGTCATACAAGGTAACATATTCCGCAGGTTCCAGGGATGAGGCTGCAGACATGGGGTGGGGGGGAGGGATTTTTTTACCTACTACAATGATCATCCATTTTTTTAAAATTCACACCATTATAAAATAGAGGAATGATTGCACATGTCCTATTGTGATATCATAATGACTTGGGTTATGTGATAGAATAGGGCATGTGACAGTAGAGGGCTATCATTATGACATCATAGTAGTTTTGCTGGTAATAGACTGTCTGCATGGTTCTTGATTATTTATTTTGTTTGCAAGTATCAGCATTTTATTTTGATCATTTCTCTAAGATGGCCATACCACCCCCCTTAGAAATGCCACTTTAGGACTTGGAGTAGCCCAGGTCATTGATATGATCATTATTACCTACACAGCGTGTCAGTTACCTGGATCTTCTATGTCTTTAGATTATGGAATGAAAATTTATCGTGGCACTTAAACATGTTGAGGAGGTACTGAGATCTTACAGAAATTATTTGAGTGGAGCAGAATTTTTAGCTCTTTCTGTACATTACAAAGATGACCTTCAGGTTGTTAAGTGAGACAGTGAATCATGTTTGAAAGAAAAAAGTGTAATCTAGGTATTTTTTTATTCATAATCTATTTCTCCACTAGATAAAGGAAATTCAGGAGTTTAATGACTCTTTTCCTAATTGGAAACCTTAGAGGAACGTCCTTTTCTCTTTTTAAATTGTTTTACATTTTAATTCACATTGACACTTGATTTTCAGTCCTACATATAGATTCTTCTTCAGATGCATTTAGAATTTTACTATAACATTGGTCATCCTTTAGCAGCACTGGTTGATGATAGATTTATCTTGGAGGCAATCCAAGAGGTTGTTATTAAAGACCAAAAGGACCTCATTATAAAGAGATTTTACTGTAAAATACTCCCTTGGAGTGATCCTTAGAGACAGCAGGTCGTTTGTATAGTTTAAAAAAGTACATGGTATCAAAAAAAAGTCACTAAGGGGTCCTTACCTTATGCCGTTTGTTTAAATAAACTCCAGATGAATTAAAAAGCTAAGTGTAATGGTTTAATTCCATTAAAAGACTTGGAAAAAATATAAGTAAATGTTAATGTGACTTTGAGTAAGAAGACCTTTGTGATTTCTGCTTTAGTAGATATTCCTTTATGTGGAACAGTTATTTTTCAAAACCTGTAAACAAATGAAGCTGCAACTGGCATGAAGTTACCTTCATGACATACTGCTTGAGCAAAAAAAGTCATTAGGCTGACTCAGAGTGTTCTTCCCAATGCACCTGAAAGTAGAGGGAAAAAAATTCTTAGAAATGACTGCCTAGTTTTAAAAAATATGTCAAATTTTAAAGAAAGGATCTTGAGTAACTTGAGTTTAACTCACTTGTTTCTTTAAATGTTCAAAAACTCACTTTTCAGGCCGGGCGCGGTGGCTCACGCCTGTAATCCTAGCACTCTGGGAGGCTGAGGCGGGCGGATTGTTCTGAGCTCAGGAGTCCGAGACCAGCCTGAGCAAGAGCGAGACCCCGTCTCTACCAAAAATAGAAAGAAATTAATTGGACAGCTAAAAATAAATATAGAAAAAAATTAGCCGGGTATGGTGGCGCATGCCTGTAGTCCCAGCTGCTCGGGAGGCTGAGACAGTAGGATTGCTCGATTCCAGGAGTTTGAGGTTGCTGTGAGCTAGGCTGACGCCACGGCACTCGCCCCAGGCAAGAGAGTGAGACTCTGTCTCAAAAAAACAAAAAAACCTCACTTTTCTGTTTAAAATTTTAAAAAGTTTTATAGTAATACATTTTTATCTTTTAAAACAAAAATGCTATTTTACTGTATATTGTTTTGTATCCAGCTTTTTAATTTAATAATGTATCATGAACTTTCAACATCAAGATATATATGAATGATGTGATTTTTAATAGCCATATAGTGTTTTACTGTATGGATACACTGTATTTTTTTAAACAATTCCTGTGTTTGGGCATTTAGGTAGCTTCCAATTTTTCACTGTTATAAATATATCACTCTGAGTCCAATCAGGAGAGAGAAATTTGACAGGGAAAGTGTAATGTAAAGAATTTTTAACTATAACAGAGGGATTAGCTAGCAAGAAGTAAAGAGAACTCTGTAGAACACAGAAATAGCAGGTGACAGGTGCAATCCCTAACTCTCAGGCTGAGACAGAGCATCCAGGCAGGAGTCCCACACCCCCAGGGCTGAGAGAGGGCTCAGACGAGCGTTCCTGGATTTCGGAGAAGTCGCTGTGGTGCTGTGCTGGCAATACTTTTGCTGCAGATCTACCCTCTAGGGTGCAAGGAAAATTGATCATGGGGAGGGTACTCTTGTTGTGAAACTGCCCAAGGAGGGGGTGTGTTGGGAGAAGTTGCTGGTCTCTGCATTAAAGGCGCTGGGCATCAAAGAAGCTATGAGCACCCAGTGAACCTGTCAGGAGAGCAGGTTGGAGCCAGGAAGCAAAAACCCTGGCAAAGGAAGAATACTCAAGGGGTCCACGTGCATTTTCATAGAGCAGCCAAAAAGGGTGAGTTTGGGGTTCAGAGGCACAATTGATACCACCCAGCGCAAGAAACAAATGTTTCAGGGAATATCCTTGTATCTGCATCATTGCATACATTACATATGTTCCTAGACTGAGAATTGATTGGTAAAAAGGTGGGCACAGTCTGCACTCGAGACAGATTTCAGTCAGTAAATTGAACTTATTCTCCTATTACGTAGTACTTTGGAGCTTCTGGTTCTTCACCCTTGAGTTAATCTTAAGTATCATCATTCTTTTTAATCCTTACAAATCTGATAAGCAAAAAAATCTCATTGTTTTTTATTCGTATTTTTAAAAAATTAGTGACGTCAAAGCTTTTATTTTCCCTTTTTTATTCTTTTGTGAATTTCCTGCCTATATCTTCCTACCCGTTTTAAAAATTGGGATATTAAGGCTGGGCGCAGTGGCTCACACCTATAATTCTAGTAGTCTGGGAGGCCAAGGCAGGAGGATTGCTTGAAGTCAGGAGTTCAAGATCAGCCTGAGCAAGAGCGAGATCCAGTCTCTACTAAAAATAGAAAAATTAGCCAGGCGTCATGGTGCATGCCTGTAGTGCCAGCTACTTGGGAGGCTGAGGCAGGAGGATCGCTTGAGCCCAGGAGTTTGAGGCTGCAGTGAGCTACAATGACGCCACTGCACTCTACCCAGGGTGACAGAGTGAGACTGTCGCCAAAAACAAAAACAAAAGAATTGGGATATTAAGTCTTATTGATTTGTACATGTTCTTTGTGTATTAAATAGCAGAAAGTTTAAATGTTTATATAGCCAAATCTTATTTTATTTTTCATATTTAAAAATTTAATTCTTCCGGAAATCATTTTAGTACAGGGCATGAGGTAGGTATTTAATTTTATTTTCTTCCAATATTGTTAACTGTTTTATCTCTCTCTTCCTGACTGATTTAAAATGTTACTTTTATCATATATTGAATTGTGTTACATGCCTGGGTACATGTATGGACTTTTAAGTGGTTCTCCTCTGGTGTTTAGAGAATTGTTTCTCTTTCTCTTTTAGAACAGGACGCAGGCCTTGATGCCCTCTCCTCCATCATAAGTCGCCAAAAACAAATGGGGCAGGAAATTGGGAATGAACTGGATGAACAAAATGGTAAGAACAAGCCTGAGATTGAGCAAATTTGCCATCACACATAAATACTAAAGACTTGAATATTCGTTGAATGATTTTAATATTGTATAACACATGACGTAGTTTCATGTCAATGGATTGTTGTAGTTCAATGCAATAGCGGAGCTGTGGCAGATTTAGGTTGTAGTTATTAAATACTGTGTAAAGAAATTTGATTAAAAATTTCTAGTTCTCAGTAGCTGATTTAAAAAATACTTTGTTCGGTGATGCATTTATCCCAAGGGCTTTTCTTTTACGTGGCGATGATATGACGTTGCTCAGCACTTCGTACACTGAGGCTGTGCGGCCTCAGATCATCCCCACGCCCGGTGGAGTTTGCTCTTCTTCCATCGTAAGTACCGGCTGCGGGGCAAGAAAGCGTTTGAAGATCTTTGTTCAGGGTTTGATGTAACAAATCTGGTTGGAGAAAGATTAATTTGCAAACTGCAAGCAGGATGGATTGGGAGAGAGAGATGGAGGCCACCTGAAAGGTTCTCATACTCAAGGTGTGTGGTGTGTGAGACGAGGAGAGCCCGAAGCAGTTGTAGAGGTAGGAGTGGAGAGGATAGGTTGGGTGCCAGGGACTGCCAGTGTTTTTACTGTTATCTACAAAGTCAGGGAAATTGAGAAGAGTCACTGGTTTGGGAGTGGAGATTGTAAGTCCGGTTTGGATGTGTCCAACTACAGATGCCAGGGAGAGATTCAAGCGCCGAGCCCACAGTTGGAGGTGTGGTCCCAGAGCTCAGTGAGAGGGCAGAACCAAAGAGCGGGGATGCGGGGGCTTCTGCATAGAGGTGACGTGCGACAGTGTGAGAGTGGCTGAGTTTCAGTGCGCTGACGTGTATGGAAAGCCCACTGCTGTGTGCTGCGCTCTGTCACCTAGGTCATTTCATTCAACCTCCGCACACATCATGAAGGCAGTGCCATGCTCATTGGTTAGAGACCAAGCTCAGAGTGGCGGCGGGGCCTCTTAATGCCACATCGTTTATAAGTGATAGAACTGCACTTCCAACTCAGGTCTTCTAATGTGACCGCTTTCTCTACCATACCAGCTTCCTCTGTAGGGAAGACAAAGGAGGGAGAGAAAAATAAAAGCTAAAAGGTTCTAAGGTCTTAGCTTTTGGGGATAGTACCACAGTGGAATGGCTTTCAAGAAAAGTTATCATCCAGTGTGAGTGAGCGTCGAAGCCCTGAGAATGGATGAACGCCTGCTCCGAAGGGAGGGCTGCGCTTGTCAGAGTCACACAACAGGCAGTTCTTTTCTTGGTCCCTAGGAAGAATGAGTTCAGTTGTTCCCACAGTGCAATGCCATTTGTCTGTCATAAATAAATAAATAAATTCCATCTTTATCATCTATCACAAATAGCTTACTAAAGCAAACGGAGAAGACGTCTATCTTACAATCTTACAGTTTCAGCACAGAAAGGAGGATAATTTAGTCCTTTTCCTAATGGTGCTAAGATGAATGGGCCAATTTATATATTTGCATATAATTCAGTTATTGGTCAGTCTCTTCCTTGAGAGACAGTATCAATAAGAAAAGAAGCTTTACAGAAAATATCCCTATCTGGTATGTAATTTTTTTTATCCCAAGGAAATTTAACCTGTTCAATGGGTCAGACTAGGATGGACTCTGGCCACCAAGCTGGTGTAGCATACCCGTCCTGCGATGTGTATAGAAAAGTCACAGAATCTGTGGGTAGATGGCTCAGAATTGATGGTATGTAATTTAGTGGGGTGACTTACTAGCTTCCCAGATGAAATCACCATGTGTTTTTTTCAGTATAAGCAATCACACCAGCGTGTCTTTGTCTTTCCTCTGGTTTAATAGCTATACTTTCCTGCATCTTAGAATCAACTGGAGCGCTTTTAAAACTCCGAAGCCCAGGCACATCCCTGCATTGTTATAGTTTTCTATTGCTGCTGTGACAAATTACCACAAATTTAGTGGCTTAAAACTACACAAACTTAATATCTGACAGTCCTGTGGGTCAGAAGTCTGACATGAGTCTCACTGGGCTGAAACAAAGGCGTTGGCTGGGCTACGTTCCCTTCTGCAGGCTTGAGGGGAGCATTCACATCCTTGACTTTCTAGCTTCCAGAGGCTGCCCACATTCCTTCGCTTGCGGACTCCTCCCTGCATCTTCAAAGCCAACAACAGTAGGTGGAGTCCTTCTCATATGGCGTCACTTCTGCCTCTAACTGCCGCTTCCCTCTTCCACTTTTGAGGACCCTTGTGATAACATTGGGCCCAATGTTATCTAGGACATTCTCCCCATTTTAAAGTCAGCTGATTAGCAACCTTAATTCCATCTGCAACCTTAATGCCCCTCTGCCCACGTAACCCCACAGATTTACAAGTTCCGAGGACTGGAATGTGGGTGTCTTTGGGGGGCCATTATTCTCTCTATCACAGTACTTTATACCAAGTAAACCAGAATCTCCAGGGGAGGGGGCTCAAGCATCAGTATTCTTTTTTTTTTTTTTTTTTTTTTGAGACAGAGTCTCACTCTCTTGCCTGGGGCGAGTGCCGTGGCGTTAGCGTAGCTCACAGCAACCTCAACCTCCTGGGCTCAAGCAATCCTACTGTCTCAGCCTCCCGAGTAGCTGGGACTACAGGCATGCGCCACCATGCCCGGCTAATTTTTTCTATATATATTTTTAGCTGTCCGTTTAATTTCTTTCTATTTTTGGTAGAGACGGGGTCTCGCTCTTGCTCAGGCTGGTCTCGAACTCCTGAGCTCAGAACGATCCGCCCGCCTCGGCCTCCCAGAGTGCTAGGATTACAGGCGTGAAGCATCAGTATTCTTAAAAGCTCCCCAGATAATTTCAATGCGCTGCCAAGTTTGAGAACCAGTGCCCTTGTCGAGCACACTGAGAGAATGTATTTAGTACTGTACTTTATGTCGCCTCTCCTATGCTCACATTGCAGGTGTAAAGTCCACACGTGCACAAGCGTGTGGACGTAGTTACATATGTACACAGACACATAGTCACTGAGATTCTTTCTTCCACTCACTCATTTCATTCCATCCCTTTGGGTTTTCCTCCGTACCACCCCAGTCCTCGTCTTCATTCCAGACCCGGATGGATACATGTGTACATAGACAAACAGGAGGTATTTTCCCATCAGTTGCCAAAATAAGCTAGGTTTTCTCTGCGGTGGCCTCCCAGAGAGGGCAGCTATGCTGGTGGTTTGCTAAAGTGAACGTTTGCTCCTTGGAGATAGGGCAGAGTCAGCCATTTTCTTTCACAGCAACTGAGGGACTATCTGTGGATAAACAATTACATTCTTGCGAGGACCATAACCAGCCTTTATTCCTTTTATTAAAGTGGGAAAAGGCTGCTCTGTCTATAGGTGTTAAGCATAGGGCTGCAGCCCCATCTGGATTTTTGTGATATGAGTGTGTTGTAAGGAGTCAGGGACGAGGGAAAAGGATACCACTTTTGTTGTAGATACCTCTGTGATTTACTGACCTACTGAATTATTCTTTTGGTTTTCATTAAATGAGAAAAACAATAGGTGAGGCCATCTTGGAATCAAGTATCAAAACCTTACTAACAAAATACATTGTACTTAGAACATAACCACAAAGCTGAAGGGTTGAATTATCTTCAGTTTTGGAATTCAGTTTCCAGTCTTCTCATAGAGAATTAAAAAGGGCCCGGCCAACCCCAGTAATTACCCTGTTCATATGCTAGTGACTGAGCCTAATGAGCAAAAGGATCAGAAGTTAAGTGAAAATCCCGGTGATGAGAGACCTGAATGTACCTGGTGTGTGGGGCGGTGGGAGGAGGGGTGGGGCGCTGAGCCAGTGAGAGCCGCTCAGGGAACCACAGAGTTCAGTGCTCTTCAGTTCAAGGTGAACTACGTGGATGGGTGGGCACAAAGGGCTCATGGCAGACCACCCAGATGCTGTGCCAGAACCAAGAGTTGTGGTTCTGGTTTACCGAAAAGTTCTTTTAAGTATATGGTTAAGAGACAGAGCTGTTCAAAAAGAACACCAAAACAAGAAAATGAATGGGATTGGCTTGACTCAACTGGAGTAGATGTTTTGAGACCTAATTTTGGCATTGGCCAAGGCTTAAAATCAGCACCACGAAGAACCATCGAGGCATGATTCTGATGGATGAAAGAGCACCAAGAACAGCTCTGTTAGTGTGTGCAGGTCTTCATTACTGTTTGTGATGCTGAAGTATCTCAAATGGGCTAATCCATTTGATTTTTCTCTCTCAATCTATAAGCACTTCCTTGCTTTATGGAAGAATAGGATGTTCCAGGCTCACCTTTTTCCTTGTCCTAACCCTGGGTTCAGAGCAATGCTCTCTGGTTCATTTTACTGGGAAATGGTATTTAGGGACCAAGATCTCAGTGCAGACTATACCCATTGCCACTGGGGTGTCATTACTTTTAGGCCCTTCATCGTTATTATTCTTGATTCTGGTTAGGTGACCTGTTTTCTCCCTCTCTGGAACATTTTAGTATCTTTTATTTATCCCTGATGTTTTGAAATTTTATTAATATAAGCGTGTCTTGATGTAGGTATATTTTCATTCATTGTATTCAATGCTTTGAGTCCCTTCCAATCTAGACATTACATTCTGGTAAATTCTCTTGTAATTCCCTTCCATTTTCGTCCATTTTCTCATTTTGTGACTCTTATTGGTCAGATTTAGACCTCCTAGATCAATCTTCCAAGTCTCTTATTTTTTCTGAGTTACTGTCTATTTTACTTATTAGATTACTTTCTGATTTTTAACAAGAACAGGCATACTTTTTTTAACCTTTGAGAGTCATTTCTGTGGTTAACTTTTTATTCGTGAAACAGAATAGGTGTGCCATGTATACATCACATGAGCCAGGCCCTGTGCCACCCTATCCAGGAATGCCTCCTCCATCTGCCCGTCACCCCTGCCTCATTCACCTGTGGAGAGTCACCACGTCCTGTCAGTTGTACCTCCTAAGGATCACTAGCATTTGTCTACATCTGTTCATCACTAACACCCTGGTCTGGGCCACTGTCACCATTTGCCTGGATTACCACAACAGCCTGGTACTGTGCCTTGTGTCTTATTTTCTTCTTAGCCTGTCTCTCCCTTGCATCAGAGTATTCTTTTTAGAACACAGATCTAGTCACATCATTTATTTTGAGTGACCCCCCATTGCTTTCCTGATAAAGTCCAGCTTGTTCTCAGTGATCCAGTCATTGCTTTCCTGTCTCTGGAGTCATACACCCCAACCCTGCTGGCCACAGCAAGTTCTTCAGTTGCACTGACATGCTGGACCTGGCTTCTGATGCTGTGCTTAAGCTTTTCCCATCGTCTGGAACACCGCTCCCCTCCTGCCAGTGACTGTTTCTCCCTCACCCCCACCCCTGCCCCAGCATACATCTAGCCTTGGCTAACACTGTCATTCTTTCAGCTTCAGCTTAGGTCGGGTGTCATTTTCTCTGGGAACTCTTCCCCTCCTGGATGCTCCCCGAGAACCCCTGTCATAGCCTTCGCCATTCGCTCATTGACATTTATTTGTCTGTATTCTCCGCTGCACTGGAGGCTCCTTGAGGGCAGACACTCTGTTCTACTGACTCACATGGCATTTAGTCCGCAATTGATGATTGTCAAATTACTGAACTGTGAATAAGGCTTCAGAAACTTATATGTTACGTATTTGTCCAGAAATCTGGATCATGATAGCTGACTAAAGCGAACGTGTGTGTTTACTACCTGGTTGCTAATTTGAATTAGAAAAACATTTAGGCATTTGTGAAAAAGAAACTACTGCTCATGAGGAAGCACACGGAGCTAACACATGGAGCTGTTCTACCAAAGCGGGGGGAGTCAGTCTCGTTTTTGCTTAACAGTACTTCACATTCCCACTCTGCTTGTGCCCAGGGCACTGAATTCTTGAGATTTTACTGTCTACGTTTTCCTGAGAGGCAGCATGAGGTGTAATGGGCCAGGGTGGGCGTCTCCTCCAGGCTTTGTGTGCCACACTGGGACCAGGGTGAGAGGGAAGGCCACTCGTCTCCATAGCATCAATACTGGGATCGAGGAGACTAGTGTGTTCTTTGAAGGAGCTGGAAAATACAACTGTGCTATAGGACACAAAATGATAACATAAAGATTTCACATACACGTGAGTGTATTGCTACTGGAAGGGTCTGTTAGAGCTCCTCAGCCGAAGTTTCACGGTGAAAGTTTAGGAAAGTAGCGTGGCAGGCTGAATAATGACCCCCAAGGATGTCTACATCCCAATCCCTGGAATATGTGAATGCGACCTTGTATGGTGAAAGGGATATCAAGATGGGGAGATGATCCTGGAGTATCCTGGTAAGTCCTGAGTGCACACGTGTCCTTATGAAAGGGAGGCAGAGGGAGTTTGGACACAGAAGAATAAGACAATGCGATGACTGAAGGAAGACACTGTGCTGCTGGGTTTGAAGATGGTGGAAGAGGCCATGAGCCAAAGGATGCAAGGAAGAAAGATCTAGAGGCTGGAAAAGGCCAGGAAATGGATTCTCCCTTAGGGCCTCTGGAGGGGCACCTCAATTTCAGTCCAGTGAAAGTGATTTCAGACTTCTGATCTCTGGAACTGTGAGGGACTAAATGTGTGTTGTTTCAAGGTACTTACTTTGAGATATTTGTTACAGCAACAGGAAACTCATGTAAGTAATCACTGATTTTTCTAGTCAGTTGTCAGTGAATTCAAGTTAAGCACCCTTGTGCTAAAAAAAAGTATTTGAAGTCATCCATTTGTCTACAGCTCTTCATACTTCTTGAAGAAATTTCTTTCAAGCAGGCTTCACAGAAGGACGTTTCCACAGCTGGTGCCCAAGTCACCCTCTGTCTGAAGCCTCTCAGACTGTTTGTTTAGCACTTTGATAGTAGAATTAGTCTTGTATTGCAGGATGTGAAAGCAACTTGGTGAAGGAATCTCTTCGTGTATTATCCAGTATCAGAATTTCCCAAAGCATGTTAGGCAAGTTTATTTTAAGTAACATGTAGAGAAACATCTTACATTTTAATAGATGTACATTTCAAATGTGTAATAGAGATAAAAATGGCCAGCGTTTGAAACCTGTGATTTCCCAGCAATATAACATTTCCTTATTCAGTTAACTTGTATAAGCCTGAAAACAATAATGAGTTGATACAAAGAAAGACATTAAGCATATGTGGCACAGGCGAAATATGAACATGGCAAAAAAAAAAAAAAAATTCTGAGGGTGGTATTGGAGACGGCGAAGTTTGGGAAACACTGCTGCTGTAAGAGGATTCTTTTTGTTAAAGTCTAGGTTGCTATAGAGTACTTCCTTCCTTCCGGGTCCCAGCCTAGTACAGAGCCATATAGTTTAACAGGACTTTTCCCACTTGGTCCGTCCTGGTGGTGAGATCACTTTATTAGTTGAGGGAGGGGTCCAAGGATCTGCTGAAACAATGCCTTCCAGCCTGTGAGCTTGTAACTGTGTCAGGTAGTGGCTGCGGCAGTGGTGATACTGCCTAATGCTGCACCCCCGGAACTTAAGTGCCTTTTGAAGGAGGCAAGACAGTTAGAAACTGCTTTCCTTTAAAGGAAGCATAGAATGATTTGAAGTGGAGAGAGTTCCTGTTACCGCTTGGCAGGTGGAATGTGAGGAGGGAGAAACCCTGACCCGCAGCCCAGAGCTCTATCTCCAGAGAGCTCTGCCGAGGACTTTGAGTGTGTTTCCCAGTGGCAGGCGGCACTTTACGGGCAAGCAGGCGTTAGGAATTGACATAGGAATACCCTGTTCCACCCCACATTTGGAGTATAGACAGACACCGAGGTCAGGTGGGGAAACAGTTTTCTCTAAGTGACTGTGTTTGTCTGAATTCACGTTTCTCTCGCTGAGCTTTTGTTCAGTGGACTTTCGCTGGCTGCTAGGATTAGTGGCGTGCCTTCTCAAGTCTGCATTTCATTCATAAACAAACCTGCAAGTTGCTTGGTCTCAGAGAATCTCAGGCTGGAAAGGAGTTTATGAGTCGATTCGCTTCTTCTGCCCGTCATCTTTTCATCTTTTGCAAGAACTTCGTGTGGTCATCTCTGACCTCTAGTCACCTATACTTTCTTCTAGATCTTTCTGGAAGTCGATGTGCAGAATCAGCAGCAGCAGCAGTAGCAACTCAGCTATCTTCTGTCCACGTTTGTACATATGCGTGAACATTTTACCGAGTAGCTTCATAGCTAGCCTTTATCTGGATTAAGTAAACTTTTTCTTTTCCTAATAAGAAAAGGCCTTTTTAAGCCAGTAAGGTCTTCTTCCTAAATCCAAAGTAATATTATTTCCTTCCTTAGTACACTCTCCCAAGTTGTGTATTCATTAAACAAATATTGAGTGCCTATTATGTGCTAAGCACTGTGCCAGAATCCACATATACAGCTTTGGCAACAGACAGCGCTCCAGGAGATTTTATCCTGTCTCTGTCAGAAACTGATAGAGGAGGTACAGAGGTAGTAAAGACATGTAAGATGTTAACAACATAATGAATAAGCCTGATACGATAAATGGTATGAAACCGTCTCCCCCAGAGTAGAGGCAGACTCTTCAGGCACACAACATGGAGCTGTCACTGAGCTTCCGAGCAGATCTTGGCAAGTTCGGAATAACCGGTATCACGCAGAACGTGAGTCTCCCTTCTCATGGAGTCTTTGTTCTCGTGGGGGAGCCGGCTATTAGACAGATAGTGCCGGACGCACAGCTGCAGACAGTGGCAGGTAACAGACAGGGACCCGTTAGAATATGGAACACAAGAACCTGGCATAGTTTGAAGGTTAGGACAGCCTTCCCTGAGGAACTGGTATTTGAACAGAGATTGAAAAGGATAAACAGGAGTTATCTGTAAGAAATGCAAAGGGAAGGCCATTTCAAACAGAGAGAGCAGAGTATGCAAAGGAGCATAACGTGGTCGAGAAGCCTGGAAGAAGGCCAGGCAGTGTCACCAGAGCCCAGAGAGCAGGGGTGGGAGATGGGGTGGGAGATGGGACGAGAGAGCAGGCCGGAGGGGCAGCAGGGCTTGCAGGGCCCGTGCGACCGTCAGCCCCCGCTGTGCAGCAAGATCAGTGGTGTCAGTTATATAATTTAATTTGCTATTTGTCCATTGTGTAATTTTGTCTATATAATGTTTATGTGTATGTTTATATATAAATAAAAAATATTTATTAACTATGCATATTTAATATAAGATCATATATATATGTTTTCATTGTCCCACAGCGGTTAGCACATCTAAACTAAGAGAGTTTAGCCACTTTGGGGAGAAGAAGTAACCACGTTGGCAATGGGGCATTTATTCATTCAAGTATTTATTGGGTACTATAATAGCTACGTGTGCGGCTGTCCCGCTACGGAGTGAAAAACAGCAATAACAGCTGAAAACCAAAGTCCCTTCCCTTATTTTTCTATAATCTAGCTGGGGGAGAGAGAGACATTAAACAAATCCATCTCCAAATAAAGGTATTTTATCAAATTGTGGTAAGTGCTAGCAAGGAAAAGGCTGGGTGATTGTGGAAGGGACGGTGGGAGGCGGAGGCTTGCAGAACGGGCCAGAGTGAGCCAGTGGCAAGGTGGCCAGTGAGTCACTCCAGGGAGAAGGGGGGACATCTCACGTGAGGCCCTGGAGGCTGGAGAGAGCCTTGCGAGTTGGAGAAATCAAAGACTTTTGTGGCTAGAAAATAGTGGGTAATAAGGAGAAGGTGCGCAGAGAAAGCTGCGGAGGGGTCAGGAACCAGGGTGTGGAGGCCTGCACGGTGTGAAAACCTGTAGGCCCCGAAAACTACAGAGGATTTGCATTTTCCTGGGAAGGGCTGTGCGTTTTTTAGCCATAGTCAACAGTGTTAGTCGGGAAACAATTATGTTAGCAGTAATTTTTGAACAGGACTAGGACTCTGTGCTAATTTATATTCTTCTTTTCATATATACAAAAGGCTATAAATCCTCCTTCAAATAGCACTTCTTCACTCCACAAATACTGATATTTAGTGCTTTTATTATGATTAAGTCCTTTATATTTTGTAATTGCCATTGATTTTTTCTCTTTAATTCATTGTTTCTAAATTTCCAAGCATATGCATTTTTAAACCATCTTTTTATTGTCGATTTTCTCATTGAACGGCATAGAGAAGGAAGACTCACGTTCTGCGTGATACCACTTATGTTGAACTTGTTAAGATCTGCTCGGAAGCTCAGTGACAGCTCCACGTTGTGTGACTGAAGAGTCTGCGTCTACTCTGGGGGAGACAGGGTTTCATACCATTTATCGTATCAGGCTTATTCATTATGTTGTTAACATCTTACATGTCTTTACTACCTCTGTACTTCCTCTATCAGTTTCTGACAAGACAGGATAAAATCTCCTTCAGTGTTTTTGAATTTAGCAATTTTTCCATGTGATTGGGCCAGTTTTTAAAATAAATTACAAGGAAAAGTTATTAGGTACATGTATGTCCACAATTATTTTGTTTCATTTTTGGTTATATCTTTTTATCATTATGAAAGTATCTACTTTTATTGCTGATGCATTTCACCTTTACATCTATTGACCTGATATTCCTGTCGCTGTAGAGGCTTTCATTTGGTTACTCTTTACCAAGTATAGCAATTCTCAAACTCTGTGGTGTAGGCCCCATTATATTCCTAAGAATTGTTGAACTCCTAAAAGCTTTCATTTATATCTATTGATATAAATCTATTGGGTTATATCTATTGATACTTACTGTATTAGAAATTTAGTGACATTTTAAAATATTCATTTTCAAATAACAGTAATAAACCATTATATGTTAATATAATTTTATGAAAAATAGCTGTATTGTCCAAAATGGAAAAACTTAGAGGAGCCAGGTATGGTGGCATGTACCTGTGGTCCCAGCTACTAGGGAGGCTGAGGCTGGAGGATGGATGGCTTGACGCCCAGAGTTCGAGGCTGCATTATGCTATGATTTCATTTGTGAATAGCCATTGCACTCTGGCCTGGGCCACATAGCAAGACCCTGTCTCTAAAAAAATTTTTTTTAAGTTAGAGGAGTCACATCTTTTTATGTTTTTATAAATATCTTTCATGTCCGGCTTAATAAAAGATAGCTGGATTCTCATGTCTGTTTCTGTATTAAGTCTGTTGTAATATGTTGTTTCAGTTGATGTATATGAAACACATATCACATATATGTAGTTGGAAAAGGGAGGAATATTTTAATAACCTTTCTGCATATTGTAGGTATCCTTCTTTGATACTACACCAAAATTTGACAAGTAGTAGCTTCTTAAAGGTTAGTTACAGTGTGGAATCTGAAACCATACCAACTCAGTTTTTGTATTCTGTTCCATTACAATCTGTTGGTCTTTCTCACGTTTCAAATGAATCTTTTATCCATGTGTGATTTCGTAGCATCATGCATTGATCATCTGGAAAATGCTGGTTCACTGAGTTAAGCAGATCATCCAAATGTTGACACATTTCATTATATAAGATTAGAAAAAAAATCACACTTAGTAAAACCATCAATCTCATCAGGAAAGTCTTTAAGTATTGAGAAGCTTCAAGCTTGTGGTGGCAGATACAAGATTTCTAAGGTTCTAATTTCCACTTGAAAACTCGAAATTTTATTAGCAGCAACTGACATTGTTGGTTGTTTGAAGTGACAGGCTAACTTCATTTGTTTACAAGAACATGTTGGCCAAATATCCAAGCTTTTTAGCTTCCAATTGTGTTGCTCTTGTCTTCTCTTCCATCTGTTTTATCCTTTATGTCTTAAAAACAAAATCTCTATGCCATCATTTTCAGGGGTTTTATAGGAAAGAGCAGAGGCCAATGAATGAATGTATTCAGACTTGAGTCTTTAACCAGAAGTGTATTTAAAGGATATTATCGAAATCACTTGTTCTTCTTCCATGACGCCCTTTTCTTGCCTTATGGATTTTATTCCTCTCTTGATCTTGATAATTTTAAACATTTAAAGCTCTTTTCTGATTGTGCTGTTACTATAAATTTCTTTGAGACTGATTTTTTCCTTCATTGCTTTTGCTGACTTCTGTCTTGGTGATTCTTGTATACTTTGTGATTTTTCTGTCCGTGAGCTTGTCTTTCTGTGTTGTATCTCGTGTTCATTTTTCCTGTAGAGCAGCAGTCCCCACCATTTTTGGCACCAGGGACCAGTTTCATGGAAGACAATTTTTCCACAGACAGTGGTGTGTGGGGTGGGGGGGATGGTTTCAGGATGATTCAAGCACATTACCTTTATTGTGTAGTCTAACCTTGCTGCTAATGATATCTGTGTTTGTGGCCACTCCGCAGCACTAGCATCACCACCTCAGCTCCACTTCAGATCATCAGGCATTAGATTCTCATAAGGAGTGTGCAACCTAAATCCCTTGAAGGGGCAGTTTACAGTAGGGTTTGTGCTCCTGTGAGAATCTAATGCTACTGCTGATCTGACAGGAGGCGGAGCTCAGGCAGTGATGCCAGCAATGAGGAGCGGCTGGAAATGCAGATGAAGCTTCGCTTGCTCACCTGGCACTCACCTCCTGCTGTGCGGCCTGGTTCCTAACAGACCACGGACTGGTATCGGTCCTCCGCCCAGGAGCTGCGGACTGCAGCTATAGAGGGTCCCACAGTGGGTCCTGGATCATAGAATCATCCCTATGGTACGGTTTTGTGGTTGCTACTGCTGGCATTTTATGGGGACCATTGGTTGCAGAACAGTTTTAATATTAGTTTCTTGGCTTTGGTGAAAATTTGGTTTCTTAACTTCATAGAACACTGCATGCCATATAGCTTCTTCTTGGTAACTTGTTTGGAAGTTATATATTTCTCTTCTTTTAGTGAGTGCCAGCTCCTCCCTGTCCTGCCCCTCACCCACCACCACCACACTTCATTTAGAAAAGTAGTTGAGAGACTACATCCATCAGGATAAGTTAGGTTATTCCGTGGTAACAAATAGCCCTCAAATATAAGTGGCTTCAAACAACAAATATCTATTTTTTTAATCTTTAAGTATGTATTCATTGTGGTTCAGTGGTGAACATAATTACTTAAGATCCCTGGCCGATCACCATTTCAAACATTGCTGTACACTGTGCCCAGAGAGTAAGGGAACTGTAGGGGTCATGTCCTTGCAGTTAAATGCTCTGTCACAGAAGTGACATGTTAATTTCATTCCCAGCTCATTGACCAGAACTAATCATGTGCCCTTATCCAACCACTAGGAGGTATAATCCTACCAATATGTTAGGTGAGGGAGGAGAGAGACTGAAAATACCTGTTGAATGGCATGAACATTGGCATGAATGTCATAGTATTTAGTAGTCAAGAGCCAAACTGTCTCTGATACTTACTACTTGTGTGACCTTGAGCAAGTTACTTAATCTTTCTAAATCCTAATTTTCTCATCTATAAGATGGGGATTTATAGTACAGGTTGAGTATCCCGAATCTAACAATCAAAAATCCAAAATGCTCCAGAATCTGAAATATTTTGAATACTGACGTGACACTACAAATGGAATATTCCACAAAGAAGTACTTAACACAAAACTTTGAGTCGTGCACAAAATTATTAAAAATGTATAAGATTACCTTCAGCCTGTGTGTATAAAGTGTATATGAAACATAAATAAATTTTGTGTTTAGACTTGTGTCCCATCCCCAAGATTTTTTGTTATATATTTGCAAATATTCCGAAATCCATGACCCAAGCATTTCAGATAAAGGATACTCAACTTGTACCTAATTGTCTTAGTTCATTTTGCATTACTATAAAAGAATACCTGAGGCTGGGTGATTTATAAAGAAAAGAGATTTATTTGGCTCACCGTTCTGCAGGCTGTACAAGAAGTATGGCACCAGCATCTGCTTCTGGTGAGCGCCCCAGGGAGCTTCCACTCATGGCAGAAGGTGAAGGGGAGAAGGCTTCACATGGCAAGAGAGGAAGGGAGAGAAAGAGGGGAGGGAGGTGCCGGGCTTTTTGTAACAATCAGTTCTCAGGAACTAATAGAGTGAGAACTCGCTCATTACCATGAAGGTGGCACCATGCTATTCATGAGGAATCGGCTCCCCGTGACCCAAACACCTCCCATTAAGCTCCACCTCCAACACTGGGGATCAAATTTCAACATGAGATTTGGAGAGGACACATATCCAAACTATTAAATGTATCACTATTTTATGGTGTTACGAAGGCAAAAGAGGTTAATATCTATGAAGCTCTTAGAATAGTGCCCCACACATTGTAAGCATTGCAGGTATTTTCCACGATTAAGACTGTGCACTTTGTGTAAATGGGCAGGGTATACCAACAGGCAGATTTCCCTCTAGGATGTGTGGTTGGGTAGAAGAGGGCACAAGCAGGTTTGGGACCTTTTGTTGTCACCCTTAGCACAAGATTAATAAGATAAAGAGAACTTTAACCTTTGGGTGACACATTGTATGTATTCTATTTCTTTTTGCCTCTGTGTCCATCCTAGAGGCTCTTCTTTGATTCATTCCCTATCCTGGACACCAACACCATGGGGACTCCCCCGGCAAACCTTCCTCTCTAGAGAAGGATGTTCTGGGGGCTCCAGCTGGCGGCAAATACTGCAGACTACAGTCCGCACAGGACAGGGCTACGGGCAGACTGGCTCAGCTGTTCCGCAGACAACTGTGCACTCGGAAGCCCTGATTCGTGCCTTACAGCCACTTCTTTGTAGGCCTTTCTGTGGCTGCCAGTAGCCATTGACTCTATGCTTGGAGACTCTCCAGGCTTCTATCAGGAAGAAAAGGCTCCTTATCTGTAGCCTCATGTATTTCAAGTTGTATTTTTCCCCCTAGTTTTGGTTTATTTGTCAATACAGTCTCAACTCTCTTCTTTAAGAGAATCTTCAAAATGACTTATTCACTGACAACACTCCTTTGTATTTTCAGTGCCACCATGGATTTATTCTTTCAAAAAATATCTTTACTGCCATTTCATTGTGCTCTTGGGAAGGAAGGAGAAAACCATGTGTTCTTTCTCTACTTGAACTCACATCTCTCTTTCACATTTTTTTGAGGTCACAGTATCTGTAGAAATTGATCTGCTGAAACTATTCAGGAGGCTACAGTAAAACAAGTTTTTAATACAGTCTGCAAAAGTTGTTTTCCAGGGCTTCTGTGATTTGAGTGATACTTGGAAAGTTATCATCTGATGTGTTCATAGATGAATGTCCCTAAAGATAAGACAATATTAGAAATATGGAAGAAGGTGATTATTTTCCATTTGCTTATGGTATTCAATACTTGGTGAGTATAAAATCAGTTCTTTATCTGAACATTCATTATTCATCTATAGGGAGGGACTGGATTGTATTAATAGTAATGAGGGCTGGTGGGAGAGAGAGAAAGAGAATATCATTCCAACAATTATCAGACACCAACTGGGTGTCCAACAATTCAATTCAATTGTGATACTACCCAGAGTTAGCATCAGACTATACAGGTTTAAGGGCTCATTCCCACAAGACTGCCCTACTTCGGATACCAGCCATAAGTCCTGGGTATTCCCAAACACTTCTGTCTAGCTGGCTATAAATTCAGGGGTTCCCAAACCCCACCTTTCAGGATTTTGATAATTTTATAGAATGAGTCACAGAACTCAGGAAAGCATTATACTTATGATTACAGTTTTATTAAAAGGATACAACTCAGGAACAGTCAAATGGAAGAGGCGTGGCATATACAGCAAGGCGTGGGGATCGTGGCGCAGAGCTTCCATGCCCTCTCCGTGTATGCGCCACCCCAGCGCATGGGTGTGTTCACCAGTCCAGAAGCTCCTTGAACCTGCTGTTCAAGGGTTTTTATGGAGGTTCCCTACACAGGCACAATTGATGAAATCATTGGCCCCTTAGCTGTCCTTAGTCTCCAGCGTTCCTGCCCTCCCTGGATAGTGGGGGTGGATCTGAAAGTTCCAGCCCTCTAGTCATTGGTATGGCCAGCCCTTTCCTTGAAATTATCTAAGGGCCTACTGTGAGCTACTTCTTTAGCATAAGTCCAGAAAGACTCATTACGAATAACAAAAGGCACTCATTATTTGGGAAATTCCATGGGTTTTTGAAGCTCTGTGTCAGGAACCAGGGGTAAAGACCAAATATATATATATATAGTTGGCCCTTGCTGTGGGTTCAACTAACTGAGGATTGAAAATATTTTAAAAATGTACTGAATAAGTATAGACTTTTTTCTTTTCATTATTCTCTGAACAATACAGTATAACAACTATTTATGTAGCATTTATATTGTATTAGGTATTATAAGTAATCTAAAGATGATTTAAAATTATACAGGGTGATGCACATAGGTTGTATGCATATACTGTGCCATTTATGTAAGGGACTTGAGCATCCGTGGATTTTGGTATCGAAGGGGGTCCTGGAACTAATCCCCCACAGGTACGGAGAAACGACTGTATTTTTATTGTACCACAGCAAGGAAGCCGGTCTCTGTGAATCTGCTGACTGCACACAGACACTCAGACACATGGGCAGTGTTTGTCACATGTCTTTCCTGTCAGCTTTAGCTCTGATGATGAACTGGGTTTGGCCCACTTTAAGTCAAGGTTTCCTATACCCCTTTCTTCTAGGCCCATACGTTGGTTTTGACCCTGGCCATGGAGCCAGTCTGAGAGGCCATCTATCTAGAGAAGGGCACGGGTTTTCCAAAGGAAAAGCTATGGAAACACTTGTCAGGAAAAAGAAGGTTTACTCTCAGGCCCTGGGACTGCTGGCCTGGGTGACTCATCAGACCTCCTTTCCTCTGGGCTTTATTCACTGTGGTCCTGTTTGACTTCCAAGAGGGAGGCTACCACAGGACTATCCCGCTGTAACAGCTGAATTGGAGAATGGACTTTAGAAAGGCAAGACAAAAAGAGAGGACAAACAGAATCTCAAAGGAAAAACCAAAGTGAGCACAGATGCAAAGAGCAGGTCACAGATGCAAAGAGCAGGTCATGCTGGAAGCTGTGCCTCCTGCCACTTTGGCCCAATAATATTGTCCCTCCTCCTCAGCGCCTTTGCAGGAAAGGGAAACCTGGAGCTCTCCTTGGAGGCTATTTTAGGGGTCCCCAAGACCATCCCCAGGATTGGTGATTTGCTAGGATACTCACAGAATTCAGCTTATAATCACCTACTTGCTAAAATTATTTGTAACCCCAAAATCAATCCTCGAAGTCCTTTGGTAATTATTCACAGACATGTATAAAGTGGCAAAAAATTTGAGTCACCCGATGAGCAAGTTCCCAGCTGAGGTCAAACAAGGCAATGCTCTGCCTTTCTGTCTCAGCTGTCACATAGAGGTGGCCAGGGAATAGAGACTTCAGCTCTGGGGCTGGTTGAACAGCTGGAATCCCAACCCTGGCTCCTCTTAGCAAGACATCCTCAGGCACGTCACTTAACACTTCAGAACCTGGTTTTCTCTTTTTACAAATAAAGAAAATAGAATCTACCAGGATGAGTTGTTTTTGGGATTTAAGATTCTAATCTGTGTGAGTATGTATAGATATACATATTTCCCTTAGGAACAGTGATTCAGCAATTTCTAATTCAGCATTCATGGTGACTTTATGAAACATAACTACTGTGAATAATAAGAATTGACTGTACTTATACTAACAGTTATAATTTATCACAGTGAAAGAATACAAAGCAAAATTAGCAAAGGGAAAAGGCTCATGGGTGAAGTCCTGGGAAAACCAGGTGCAGGCTTCCCAGCGGAGTCACACAGGATGCACATAATTACCCCAACAATGAATTGCGACATGTGTGACATGTGAAATGTTGCCGACCAGGGAAGCTCATTAGTCACTTGGGGACCAGGGGTTTTAGAGGGTGTTGATCACATAGGCACCCCCTGTCTGGCATGTACCCAAATTCGAGATTTCCAGCATGAACCGTATTGTATATACAGTTTAGATGTAGTGAACCACTCTTACCAGTTAATGGCGGGACCCTCCCAAAATCCAAGTTCCTAGATACCAGCCAAAGGCCAGCCTTGTCAGTGGGGCTTTCTAAGAAAAGCAGCAAGGCCTGCTGTGTTAACTCTTTTCTGCACAGAGGCTGACACCAAATATGACTTATTTCTCATGTTATTTTTCTGTGTTTTGGAGAATCAATGAAAGAATGAGGATGCTTGATTCCTGAGAAAAGTAGATGTGTACTCTTCACAGGAAGGGGTAGAGAAAGAAGGGGAAAGCTACTGCAGACAAATTTTAGCTCTTCAGTTTCCTGCATTATTTCATTCATTATTGGAGACCTTCAGCTGAGCTTAGCTCCTCTTTAGGATTCTCAGAATGTGCTTCTAAAAGTAGAAGTTGTTTAGCATATGGGGTGGTGAAAAGGCTTGAAGAACTTTGGTAATAAAAACCAAAGCAGCAGGAAGGAAGTGGTCTGATTAGAACCAAGTGCTTAAGCAGAAAAAGACAGCCTAGGAAAGGGGCTGAAGTTGCTGAGTAGTAGTTTCAATTGATTTCGAATCCTTAAAGGAGCTTGAGCTGGAAGGTAATGTGGTCTTGACAGTTTATTTTGGGAAGGGGCATAACATTCTCTTTCCATCTGGACGGTCTTGCTAGGAGAGTGAAATCTTAGAGAAAATATTTTGAATGCAGTGATAAGGACTCTTTATTATTATTATATCATCATTATTGTTATTTTAACCATTTCAAGCAGTAGTTTGGAAAATGGATTGACATCAAAGATAAAATAGTTTTGTCGACCAATTTGGTTAGTTTGAAATCTATAAACAAAACTTTAAAGAATTAACAACGAGTCATTTAGAGTATGTTTCAGTAAGTGTTGTATAAATATGAATAAGTAAACTTAAGGAGACCCCCAATGTGTTTCTGTACCCCTTTGGGTAATTTGGATAGGATAATTTGAGGTCTCGTGTCCAAGAGTGACCCTCACTTCTGCTTCCGTATTCACACCTAAGTCATGCAGGATTTGTGCTGTTAAACTCATCCTAAGCTTGGCCATCTCTAGGGGTGAGAGTAAGATGAATGCTCATTTTGCCACTTCCTTTTGATAGCCATGTTAGCCAAAGAGGCTAAGAGTGGCCATTTTTGCTTTACTTTGTTTTAAAAGTGGTATTTTCTCTGATACTATTCTTTTTTTTGGCAGGGGGAGAGGGGACCAGATATGGGCAGAGAGTCTAGGAAGAGTCATTAGGTGAGTTCATGGGAGATATGTTTAGGGTGGGCTCATGGAGAGTTGTCCTTGAAGCAGTGGTTTGGGATAAAAAGTAATTAGATAGATGATCCTATTTCTTTTCCATCTTATGTCACTTACGCCCATGTAACCTGACTAATAATACTGTGGTTAGGCTTCAGTTTTCCACATGAAGGAAGAGAAAGAGACATGGAGTGTCTTCAGGGGTGGGCGGGAATGTGTACATGTGTGCAAGAGATACAGAGAGAGAGAGACGGATTGAGAGACAGACAGACAGACATGGGCTGAGACTTAGATTTAAATGGGAACGTGTCTGATGATCTAGGAGCTCACAGTACTTTAAAAGTGGATTAGGATAGTACTCACCCTACTCATGCCTCACTGAGAATTCTGTTGTACTCCTTTATCTGGAGGAGAAGAAGTACCAAGATAATTAGGAAAGTGTTTTTTCCCAGACATCTCACGTAGGTTGTGCCACTTGCCTTGAAAATTGATTTTCTTTTTCTTATCCACAGAGGCATTGAGTCACAGGTTGGATTTTCTGGGAGCAGCCCCAGGAGGGGGTTGGTATGCAGGATGTTTACGACGGACACCAACGGGCTCAACCCCTGTGGGAGGGAGGCCAGGCTGCAGGGTGGGCACAGGGAGCAGCTGAGCTTGGCGACAGCCTCACCCAGCCACCTTGGAGGCTCAGGAGCCAGGACGGCCTGTCAGAGTAGTCCCATGTGGAATTCACGTGGCTGGGCCTTTAAACCCCCGCCTAGTGCGCGTGGAACACCCTGGAGGCCATGACCTTGGGCAGGGCAGCTCTGTGCCCTTGAGGCAATCCCTAAGGAGGCTGGCAGCAGAAGCCCATCTGCCCGCTGCACTCCCAGCAGCTGGGGCAGAAAGGGCTGCCTTGAAAGGGGGGCTGCGTGGCTCATCTCGTGCCCCCTACACGTGGCATATTTATCTGCCTGTCGTAAGCATTTGAAAATTATCAGGCATAGAGTAAGAAATCGACCAGGTCAGATGGGTAGTGAGTTCACTAGAATACACATCTCTGGACATGATTGCCCCATACCTAACGTTTTTGTAAGTTGTGTATAAATCCTTGAAATTAAAGCAATATATTGTTTCTTCCCTATTTGTAACTTTGACTTTGCTAGTTATGCTAAAAAGACAGAATAGTGTGTCTTTTTTTCCTTTGCCTTTTAGAATTAAATGTGAATTATTATGGGAGCTATATATTTTAGGGCCTTCTGTGTTTAAAAACTGTTATTCAGTTACAGCTTGTTTGAAAAAAACTGGAATCTCTCAGATAGATAGGGTTCTCTTCAGGAACTTGTGAAAACC
This sequence comes from Indri indri, assembly GCA_004363605.1. Taxonomy (NCBI): domain Eukaryota; kingdom Metazoa; phylum Chordata; class Mammalia; order Primates; family Indriidae; genus Indri; species Indri indri. The sequence goes on along the minus strand of RJWJ010002634.1, from coordinate 56,566 downwards.
CAAACACGGTGGAGATGATTATTCTTTATATTTTATATGCACCCGTGTCCTAATAAATGCACTTCAGCATTGTACTCCTTTTACTTTAAAAATCAGTCAGACTTTATAGTTTTATTCTTTGAAAAATTTCGCCCTTCATTGGTAATGCTTACTATTATAAATAGGTTTGTTGAAATCAGTAGATTTTGAATTGGAGACAGGCATCGTTGCCCACTAGAAACCACTTCAGCTGGAAATGAGATGGTTTCCCTTAGGGTCTGCCTTGCATGCCTTCTCCACCTTTTAAAGTAGAACCAAAGTAACTCCTTCTCAGGCAGTGCTTTCATGTATCTGCCATTACCTCAAGATCCATTCTGAATTAACATTTGTTCAAATAGTGGGAGACCATAATTGCTATGTTGGGTGAAAGACCCTCGACAGGACCTGAGCAACTGGAAGGGTCAGAGCAGGCCACCCCTGGACTCTGGCCTGGAGTCTCTTCTTCTTTATCTTCCCATTCCCTGGGCCACTCTGGAGACCACCACAGGTTCTCGCCCTTCTCAGGGGAAAGGGCCCTGCACTTCAGGGAAGCAGGAATGTGGGAGCCATGGTTTGGTCACCTCCACGTTGTCTTCATGCTTTGCTTTTCTCTTCCTCTTCCTTTTCCAAAGCGAGCCCTTCTCCGGGATGTTCTGTTCTTCCCTGGATTAACCAGGCACACTTCCCGCTCCTTATGGGAAGGGAAAGGTCTTCCTAGCTGACTTCCTCCAGCATGGTGTTGTCAGGGCGGGCGCGAGCGGATGGGTATTCACTGTGTTCCCTGACCCTGGAGAGAGTGGAGCTTCTGCCACACTATTGCAGAGTCCTGCAGCTGGACGCAGCCTTCACCCCTAGACTCTGCAGCATAGCCTTTGTGATTAAGAGTGAGGACTCTGGGATTCAGGCAAATTACTTAACTTCCGTATGCCTCAGTTATTTCATCTTTAAAGTGGGGAAAATAATAGTACCCATCGCAACAGCGTTTGTTGTGAGGATTAAATGAGATAAAGCCTGTAAAGGGCATATACATATAGTAAGGGCTCAATAAATGTTTGTTGTTACTGTCACCACTATGCCTCGTTCGTAGGTGGTCAGTGAAGGATTGCTGGACTGAGATTTCTCCAGTTCTGGAGCCAGTGGGCCAGCTGCTGTTCCTGTTAACCCTGTCGGGCTGAGGTTGATGGGATGAGGGTGTACTGGGTGCTGGTCTGTCACGTTTGTTATTGGAGATGAGTTTGGGGATTTAATATCACTATACCTTTTAGGATAAAACTGACTAGGAATCTGTAATCCCCTTCTTGAGTTTTTGTTGTTTTGTATGGATTCTGAATCTATATAAATGTCTCTCCAATGCTTATTTCCATGCCCTGTGTTAAAATGTCTAAAGGTTAGACCTTCTCAGAAGCCAAAAATGCCTTTCATTTTGCAAGTAGTACTTAATTTCTCTCTCAAGGTGACTAATGGATTTAGCCCACTCTTTGGAAAAGGTGCCCCCGTGTTTTCCAAGGCCGTCCTGCACAGCCAGTACCTACTCATGTTTTAATGTTTCTTCCATCTGTTTTCCCCAGGTTTTTCTTTCTTTTCTTTTCTTTTTTTTTTTTTTTTTTTAAATCTTTTCTGTGAACATCAGGGGATGAAAAAGGGGAAAGACTACCAAATAGTATAGTGGTTAAGAGCAAGGGCTTTGGAATCAGAGACCCACTCTCTCCATTTTCTTGCTGTAGGACCAAGAGCAATTTACTCTTTCCAATTTTGTCTCCTGTATGTAGAACAGGGATGAAACCACCTACCTCATGTGAGGATTAAAGTAATGGGATCATGTATGCGCAGGGCTCAGTACAGCAGCTGCCCCAAGTTCAGTCCTGGAAGTCCTTCCTTAGATGGCAGCTGCTGCTGCTGCTGTTGTTACAGTGATCAGATATTGCATAGCGCTGTTCAGTTTCTTCATACACCGTGATGACAGGTGTGCTGCTTGAAGAAATGTTTGAACTCACCTTTTTAAAGTTCAATTTCTCCAGGTGATCCTGCACACCTGTGATCTGGCTGCTCTCAGGGTATAAATTTCTCCAGCACACAAAATTTCCTTTTCACCACGCACACTTCATTCCTGATATTAGTCACTGAACTTGGAACCTTCTGGTTTTGATTGGCTAGTCAGGGTTCACTGAGGCAAATTCTTTCCTGAGATTGCTCCATATGTTCAGGAAAGGGAGTGTTTGTGAGCTGCACAGGCAGTAATGTAGACCCTGAGCCAGAAGACAGCAGTGTGTTGCCATTTTCAGCTATTCCCAGCGGGCAGCTGGGCAGGATGATTAATATTTTAGCATCTTTGTTCTTTCTGTTTAGTTATAACACTGGAGCTGTTTAAATCATTCTGAAACTAACATGCCTGACATTCTCCGGTTTTGTTTTTTTAAAAAAAAACTCAAATAATAATCCTCTGCCTGTTATTGAGGAAGTGTTTTTGGTGAGAAAGGAGGGGAAATTGGATGACCTAGGGGAGAAGGATAATTCTGAATAGCTTCATGGTAGAGAATACATTACAACCTAAAAAGCTCAGAGGCGTGACCCACAGTGTGTATATAAGAGTGTTAAATTGGCATCAGAGGGCACTTTATGGTCCAGATTAGTCCCTGCATCTGGGTCCCTCCCACTCTTGTCTTGAAAACTTACTGTGTGCTCACTTCTGACACTCTTCGCTTATGACACAGTTTTCACTTAAGACACTTGAGATTTTTCAGCACGCAGAGCCCTCCAGGAATCTCAGTATTGTACTCAGTAAGTACTAGAGACCAGTGATCATGGTTTGATTTCATATTTCAATACTTTTCTCTCCTTCTTGTGCTTTTGTGCTAAAGTTGTTCCACAATCATTTATTCAGCCTACTCTAAGTTTGAGACCTTAAGGATTATACCTAGCAGTAGATTTATTAATATAGGTATAAACATTTGCCTTGTGTCATGGCTGAATTTCTAAACTAATTACATGTCATAGTTGAAAGAGCATGATTGCAGATCATAATTTAAATTCTTCACTACACCTTTCTTTTTGTAGGAATGCTTGAGAAAATCTTTTTCTAAAGCAACTGCTCTTTATAATAATTGCCTCTTTCAGCTGCTGATGTTTAAGAATCAGATTTAAGAAAGGTATGGAACATATATGGTAACTGTCTCAAAGCAGAATATTTCAATCTTATGATAAATAAAATATTTGAATTGGCAAGGAAAATTATTTTGATTTGGAGGAAAGAACTTAATATTAAAAAAAAGTCTCAGTGAAAGAGATTGCAGCGATACCTTTTATTATCAGTAATTCTGTGGTAGGGAAACAAACATATCATTGTTGGTGTGTAGTGGATGCCTGCTCTGTTCTAGGAACTGTTCTTCCTGGTTTGTGTCAGGTATTGTATGTAATCCTCACAGCAACCCTGGGAGAGGCAATGCTATTCCCATTTTACAGATGAGAAAACTGAGACTCGTGAGAGTTGAATACTTGTCTCAGATCACACAGATGATAAATGTCAGAGTCTACTCAGGCTCTAAACCATTAGACCAACTAGGCATAGGGTTATGTTCTGGGATGAGCATTCTTTTACGTTACTCCCCAGTGAGATTCTCTTCCCTTCTTAGAAGACCAGGGAGATCTTGCTTCATGGTGAATAGATATTTCTTCCTTGGACTTTAGAAGGCCGTGGCCTAGATACTGAATCCCATCTTCTGGTGCCTGGCTGGGAAGCGTGGCTGGCTCCTTAGCCGGCCCATTTCAATAGCTAGTTCTCTGGCTCTTCCTCAGCTCAAACTGCCCCAGTGCAGAGGAATCCAGAACATGCCCCAAGCAGTCCCTTCCTGTACACATTCACTTTATTAAAAGGAACTTTTCCTCCGGGTGATTGTTATTTAGGGTTTCATTGAATGTTTTATTATCCCACGTGCTTTTTTCCTGATGGAAATTCTTGAAAGGGGAAGGAACTCGGGGTTGAAATGAGGTTTTGTTCTCAGTTCAGTCACAAATTATCTCTGTCTTGGTTTGCTTAAAACTTATTAAGCCACTAAGGTTAGTTTGTCTTCATTAGATCAGCCCAGGGGCTCCCTACTGCCTTCTCTGTCAGCTTCAAGTTTCCTTATGTGAAGGCCTCATGCACTTGGCCTCCATCTGTGTGTGACTAAGCAAGAGACTATTTGTGCTTCTCATCTAGTAGAACCAGCCACCGTGGCTTGTTCCTCCCAATTCCCTAATGCACTCTGCACAGGCACCAACTCTCTCTGTGCAAATTCATACTTTCTCTCTGCATTTGAGCCTGGGTATGTTCTGGGATTATTGTGAATCCACTCTTACTGGGAAGGCAAGGCTATCTCTTCTTTCTATGGCTTCTGTCTCTCTCTCTCTAGCACCCAAAGAAACCATGTGTTAGTCATTTTCTAAGGAGGCTGAACCAGAATCTAGGGTGGTGGTAGGTGGAGGGTATGCACCCTTGGAAAAATTTCCAGGCAGTTCCTGTGCACACACACTCACCATCTTACCTCCCACTGAAAATCACCCCTGTCCACAGTGACCTTCTGTAATGCCCCCATCCCTTCCCACTGTGGGATTCTGTACATCTGCCCGTGGTTTGGATTGGTCCGTTGTTTGGATCTGCCAGGAAGATACCGTTTCTTTTTTCTGGGAGCTGTGTACATAGTGGAAAAATATATAGTTCTGTTTTTAAGGAACTCTCATTTTAGTTGGGAAGATTATTATTTTAAAAAACAGTTACACATTGAGATCAGTGCTGTCATAGAGGTAAGAATGCTGTGGAAAGGCTGTAAACATCTTTCTCAAAAGCAGGGCTAGGAAATGTTTTTCTTTCCTAGGCTGTTGATTCACAGGGGAAAAAAAAAAAACCCCAGTTGATGGCCAACTTAGCAAGTTTTACAGTGGTAATTAATTTAATCTTCTCAACAACCTTATGAGGTTAGCACTGTTATTATCTCCATATAACAGCTGGAGAAAGTGAGGCCGAGGCAGTTTAAGTAACTGTTTCTGAGTGTTAAAAACCAGGATTTTGAACTCACATCTGTCTGATGACAAAGTATGTTCTGTTAACCACCATACATAGTTACTGCCTTCCTACATGATAAAAATAAGTTATTGTGAATTTAATAATTATTTTTGAAAGATACTCGAAATACAAATTAGACTGTATACCTGTCTACTCCGTCTCCCCAAAAAGGAATGGGAGTGACAGTAACATCCAGGAATTAGTAGTGAATATTGTGATGTGATTGTAAAGGGAGGGAACAGTCGCAGTCCCAAAAGCTAAATAAGCAGTTCCAAAATTTGAAAGTGGTGTTTTTGTTGTTTTTTAACCATTTCTTACACTCTAAAACGCATTTATCTCCCTTATCAATCCCAAAGACGTATACTCACTATGAAACGAGGAGACTTTGTCACTGGCGTCACAGGATAGTTGCCTGTTGTGCCCTTCATTAGGCCATTGTCTCCCAACTCCAAACATGCCCTTCTGTGCTTTCCTTTGTGCTGCTGGAGCTAGGCCGCTGCCTTGCCAGCTTTCTGTGTGTCAGGCTCCGCCAGTAGGGAGCACTAGAAGGATTCCGCAGAGTTGGAGGACGAAGAAGCGATGTGTACTTCCCATTTGCTTCCCGAGGGCTTCTTGTCTGCCACACCCTAGCAGTGCACCTTCCCCCGTGCCAGCAGCAGTTCTTCTCCTGAGTTAGCAGCTGAATTCAGTCCATAATTTCCAACACTTGCAGAATTGGTCTCTTCAGGTACTCGGAGACACCAGCAGCAGCACCTTCTCCTCAGAAGTCTGAACTCACTTCCGTGGGGCCCTCCTCCAGGCTCCTAATCTTAGTAATTCCCACCTCTTCCTTTTGTTACCTGCACTGCTGCCATGATACCTGAGAGTTCTGTTTCTACCCTTGCAGTTCCTCAGTTAACAGCTTTGTCTTATTAACAATTCTCTGTATTAAATTCTCTCTGTTAAAATAACTAGTGTGGTTTCTGTCGCCTGATTGGACCCTGTACGCCTGTGTAACTCAGACCTCTGGTGCTTCGCTTCAGCTTCATTTCATCACAGGCTGTTGTCTTCATCCGGGAGAGCTGTCCTCCGATCAGCCTGGTGGGCATGCTCATATTGCACGGGAAATGCTGGATTTCTGACAACCTTTGAGGAGCAAGAGCATGACAACAGAGTCAAAGTTAGGACCTCCAGTATGTTTTCTAGCAAGCCACAGGGTGGGTTTCTCAAAGTCACGATTACTTTTGGAAAATTGTTTTAAATTATTTGAATTATTTCTGAAAGATCTTTTTGTGGTAGACAACAGTGGGTTTCAACTCAACTCTCCTATGCTTCGTACCCAGTACGTCTGCATCTACATGTATAATCATAGATACAGAGGCATCCGTAACTAGAATACACAGTGCAAGTCAAACCAAACCTTGATTTTCTTGGTAAAATGGGCTTACTTACCTCACAGAGTGGATGTGAGATTAAATGAGATGACATGTAAAACATCTGGACCTTTAGTTATAAATATTCTATAAATAGTAACTATCTTCCCTTCCTGGTATTTGCTCCATTATAGAGAATATGTTGGCTGACTTTTCGACATCCATCCCAAATTACTAGTCTATGCCAGTCACAATGAACCAATCTATCTCCATGTCCACTATTATATTGATAATAGGCAGGTGACTCATCTCAGCCAATTAAATGTGAAGGAAAATCTGCTCTAGGGCCTCTGGCAGAGGTTTCTCCCTTAGAAGAAAGACAAGAAAGAGATGGCTTATCCTTTTCTTCCTCTAGAACTGTGGTCCCCAAACCCTGGGCCACGGTCCTGTACCGGTCCATGGTCTGTTAGGAAACGGGCCACGCATCACAGCCTAGGCTCCGCACCACCACCCTCCCCACAACACTCCACCCCCCACTCCCGGTCTGTGGAAAAACTGTCTTCCATGAAACCAGTCCCTGGTGCCAAAAAAGGTTGGGGACCGCTGCTCTAGAAGATATGTGACCCTTGAAATTACTCTAGTTACTATCTTAGGACCAGGAGAGGAACCAGCCTGAGGGCAAAGCCCTAACTGAAGCTAGAGGAGAGTAGAGATTGTGGTAGGCATAATTATGGTCCCCCAAAGAGATTCATGTCCTCGCCCCTGGAACCTGAGAAAGTGTCACTTTACATGGCAAAACAGACTTTGCAGGTGTGACTAAGGGTTGGGCCTTGAGATGGGGAGATTGTCTTGGGTTATCTGATGGGTCCACTGTAATCACAAGGATCCTTAAAAGTGGCAGAGGGAAGTCAGTTTCAGAGTGATGTGACCTGAGAAGGACTCGTCCAATCATTGGTGGCTTTGAGGACGGAAGGGGCTGCAAGCCCAGGAATACAGATGGCTTCTGGAAGCTGTCAAAAGAGAGGCTGTGGATTCTCCTCTAGAGCCTTCAGAAAGGCAGGCAGCCTTTCTGATGCATTGATCTTTACCCAATGAGACCGAAATTGGACTTCTGACCTTCAGAACAATAAGATAATAAATTTGTGTTGTTTTAAGCCACTAGGTCTGTGGTAATTTGTGACAACAGCAGTAGGAAACTGATAGCGAGATGGAAAGAACCTGGGTACTTTGTGATTTTGCCAAACCTCCAAATCAGCCACCCCTGGAGCTACCCCTGCATTTCTTTCACGTGAGACAAGTTTCTGTGTTATTTATTCCAGTCGGAGTCAGATTTGCTGCCACCTGCAGCCTCAGCTGTCCTAAGCGTGATGCATACATGCTTAGCGGAGTGCTGGTATGAAGCAGATGCTAAATGAATGTTTGTCGAATAGGGAATAAATGTGGGAGAAAAAACCCAGAATCCACATCTAAAGGAAACAGGGCTGTTTTCTGATTCATAGTAAGTGTAATAACTTGGAACTTTTTTTTTAAAATAAAAGACACAAAAGATGTTTGGGAAGATGGATAAATTATTTGAATCCTGAGATGGCCTGGAACTTCAGCAGGTGCACTTTCAAATTGCCAGATTCATTTCCTATTGTGACCTCCAGGCATCCAAATTCTCTTTTCCGAAATAACATTTCAGCAGACTCTGTGAACATGCCAAGAAGTGATTATTTTTACAAATCCAGATGATTTCCTAATTTAGGATAGCTCAAGCAGAGGTAGAAGTGAAGGGAAACATAGACTCTTTTTCCATTTCCACAGAGTAGGAACAGCCCCAGTACTGGCTTTAACCAAATGTTGCTGACAACTATGAAAGCGGTTATCATCGGACAGCTGTTCGGTGGCCTTGGTGAACTCAGCTGGAGGCTCAGCCCGGTTTAGGATCAGAGAGGCCAAAGATCACATGCTATTTCATTTGGTTTCCATGCCTTTTCCCCACTGCTTCTGAGTTTCAAATTACTTTTGTAATTTCTGTTCCAAAGACCATCCTGAGACCCGCAGCCACCCTCTGCACTTGCTTCATCCGCCACCCCGCAAATGCACTGGCTCAGCCTGGCCTCCTCCCTGTCCTCCCCTTCACCTCTTGCCATGGCGCCCAGCCCTGCCCATCCAGTGAGGGCCTCCTCTGATGGTTGCACACTGAAATCCCTAACAGCCGCGATCGTGAGGATCCCTTCCAGGATCTGAATCCTGTGTGAACCACAGTCGTATTGTTAGGGTAGCAGGGAGGGAGTTCCGGGATAGTAAATTGTGCCCCCAAATCTCAGATGGGGGTTGAGCTGTATACTGCAGATGAGTTAGTTGACATGTTTTTTCATATGAGAAATGGTCTCCTAATTAGACTTATTGGTTGCAGATTTCCCCTTACAGTAGTAAGTTGTAAAGTTTTTTAAAAATAATTTTGAGAGTGCTGGGATGGAAGACTGTGTGTACAGTTAGCCCACTTTGTGAATAATAACGTAACGTAACATCTGGAAAGCACATTGACCGTGTTGCTGGAGCGTCTGTATTCTTGTCCACATTTTGGGTTCTGCCTTCCCTTTCCTTCCCGTCCTGATACCATAGTCAAAACCCTACTGTTTTTTTATTCTCTGCTGTTTTAATTACTTACTGCAGCGCAGTGTAATCTTTTCATTTGCGCTTTTTCCCCCCACACCGACATGCCCAAATATATTTCTTGCTGTGCCTTCCCTTGCTTCCACCAAAGCCTTCACTATTATTTATGTACTGTTTTAAAAACACATACCCGAATATAAAATAATTTTTTGTTTCTAAACAGAAGACCCTTCCCCTGAAAAAAATTTTTCTCACCTTTGAAAATGGCAGTCCCCTCTTATTCGCTTTCCATGATTTCGGTTACCCAAGGTCAACTGAGGTCCAAAAATATTGAATGGAAAATCCCAGAAATAAAGAATTCATAAGTTTTAAATTGTACCCATTCTGAGTAGCATGATGAAATCTCTCACCATCCTACTCTGTCCCACCCAGGATGTGAATCCTTCCTTGTCCACAGTCTCCACACTGCATGTACTCCGCACCTGTAGTCACTTAGCAGCCCTCTTGGTTGTCACATGGAGAAAAAATAGTATATATAGGGTCGGCATCCACTGGGGGTCTTGGAATGTATCCCCACTGTATATACTTTTAGGGCTATAGTTGAAATAATCACATCTACTGATGACATGGAGTTTACTTAATGGTATGTATTTTAAAAACTTAGAAAACATATTTAGAAATATAGCCTTTTCCACTTTAATTTTTTTATGAAATTTTTTTCAGACACCTCCTTTGTCACTGAAAGTGTTATCAATGAAAACCATGTTCGAGAAGCATCCCACAGCCTACCCCTCCCTCTTCTTCAGTTACAATCCATGCCTCCCTGTCACCCCCCAGTCAGGAACATAGGCTTTTGCAGAGTCTTAGCAATAAGTCCTCTCAGGAGAGCAAGAAACTTATGGCACATTTTATTTATTAATTCGACAAATATTTATTCACTATCTGCTAGTTGCACTGTGCTAAGTGTTGGATACAAAGATGAATTGGAATATGTCCTCCTGCCTTCCCCCTGGCCCCTAAGGAATTTACATTCTAGTGGCAAAGGTAGCATTGTGAACAAAGATTTATAATATTTTACAAGAAAGATGAATAAGAGAAGATATAAAGTGCTCTTTGAAGGTTCTGCACAGTTCCTATCTTCCTGTCTAATCCAGAACTGAACATGTGTATCCTTCACCATCCATCCGACAATTAGAGTGTAGTGAGTATTAATATCAGTACTATTGTTTTCGAAACCACAAGGGTGTTTTAGCCTAGGTCTGCTTGCTCGCTGCACAAAGATCCAATTATTGAGACAATGAGGATTGCCAAAGAAGAAAGGAATTTTTTTTAATATGAAAGATGTCTCATCAGGAGAATGGGAGAACCTGCCTCAAATATGTCTCCCCGACTGATGGAGATCATGGGCATTTTAAGGAGGGTCCACATGCCTTGGGAGCAGGTCAAGGGCATGGCGAGTCTTGGCATCAGAAAGCTGGCTCAGGGGCCTTGAGAATCTCCACTCCTTTGTCTTCCAGAAATTCTGTTATTTCTGGAAAACAACTCAGAACTGTCATCAAGTTCTATGGCCTGAGAATCTAAAACATGAGAGGGAGAGAATTATAAAAAAACATATAGGGGTCATTGAAATTTGTTTGTGGAGCCGGTTACAGTATTTTCTCCATGGAGTAAACACAGCAATGATGAAATAGCAGCAACTAAGCTGATTTATAATGACCTTTCTGTGTTTTCCTGAAGTTTTACAGTGGATTGGATGAACTGACACTATGAACCAGGATCAGTGAGTTTCAGGTCATAGGAAACTAACCCTTTGGATCCCCATGCCAATTTGTAGCCACAGTGGGCACGAGAGATGAGAAAGGAGTGAAAGAAGTCTGAGTGCAGCACATCCCGCTGGGACACTTGGTTATCTGGGAGCTCTCAAGTGGATTTTTAATCTTGAAGTCATCAAAAACCAAAGAGGTATGGAAGTTCATTCAATGAGAACGCTCGTTAGGTAATAGCCTGAAGAGTGTTTCAGGGGCTTGCCTACATCCGAGAACCCCTTGTTCTGCTGCTGTCACCCAGAGAGCCAAAATCACCGTCAGTGTGGAGGTTATCGACCCCATCTGTTCATTTCTTTGCTCCTATTGCGTCAGGCTCAGCATCAACCCCCCAACTTGGGCACTTCCTGTCACCGACCTGAATCTTTCAGAGCTGCGGAGTTTTAAAGGACTAATTCCTTCTCATAGGATGTATTATAATTGAGTAACTAAGAGCTAGTGTTTGGAAATAGGAGCACATTTATATTTAACTTCTAGTTTCCCATATTTGGTGACTAATTTTATTAAAAATTGAAGAGAATTTTTTTTCTCTTATCCCACCTTTCCATAACATCAATTTTCTTCCCCACAAGTGTTCTTGTGTTTGAGAGTATGGAAAATAAAGCTAATAATTTCTGATATTTCTAAGTAAACCATAGGCTCCATCCACCAAGAAGCTCTCAGGTGCTGGGAGTGTCTGGGGTGAATAAATAAAATGTCAGAATAAAATGTCAAAGAAGAAACCAGATTAAGTTGTTACTAAGTAACTAGAGTTTGAGTCACATACCAACCAGGTCAAAATGCTGAAATTGCCATTGGAACTTATCTTACAGTTTACGCATTATTATTTGACCTCAGTAGAATAATCCACGTACTTTATATTAAGAGAGATTGCAGTGAGTGCCTCTACGTTTTAACTGCAAATCATCAAGGCCGCTTAATTAGATTAAGAGAAAAGCATCAGATACAACTTGAATTAAATAAGAAAAAAGAAGCAAACTATCCAACTCAAATTTTCTAAGCAGTGAAACTTTAGTTTTCTAAGAATCCAGGGTATGCGTCTCTATCTTTCTCTCTCTCCTTACATATGTATATGTATGTATATATAAACATTTATATTTTAACCACACATTCATTTTTATGAAGTATTCAAAATTCAGTGGTCATTTTTGGAAAAAACTAGCAGTATGGGTATTTTTCCATTTTTCCTTAAATATTCATTTTCATTTTTTTATTGAAAGGAAAACTTAGAGATGGGTTTGTTTACAATATTATAAAAATAATTTGGACATATGTATTATAGGAGCTAAATTATAACTCTTGGAATGGGGATTCCAGTGACACAAAGTATATAATATTTTCATTTTTATGAGTTATTAGACACCATGAACTCTAGCAGGGGTCATAGCTACGCCAGAGGCGCCATTTTATTTAGGAAAATTATGAAAACCATTGTACCCAAAGGGAATTAGTGCTTACTTTGGAAGGTTATGTTAAACATTGAAATGGTGCTTTGTGTAAGTTCTCAAACTGGGATGTCTGTCTCCGTAGATCACACACTTAGTAACAAAGTGTGAGATGATGAGATGAGATGAAATGACATTGATGTATATGACCCTGTTTATTCTCCACAGAGAGACAGATACACGTGGAATCAAGCTCCAACCACTCTGAGTCAAGCTTTAACAAGTTACTGGGGTTATGGTGTGAATTAGATCTGGGAAAAGTGAATAATTCAGAAGATAAATGTTGGAAGGGAGGGGCAGTAGAAATGAAGGAGAAAATCTTAAAATATAACATACACCAGGAGCTTTGAGGGATTGAGTTTGTGTAGGCACCATTGCTGTACGACAGAGTGAGGAAGAAATATAACTAGGACTATCTTGTTCATTCTGTGTTCCTGGTGCTGGGCACAGGGCCCAGTACACAGTCCATGCTCGGCAAATGTTTGTTGTGTTGTTGGAAGAGGGTAGGAGGTAACACCTCTGGTGGAGCAAGGCCACAAAAGAGGCCTTGTTTCAGGATGTTAGCTGGACTTCCTCCGTTGCCGGTTAAGAGCAGATGTGTCTACAAAGTACTGAGAGTACCACCAAGAAATAAAACAGTTTCACAAGAAGTGTTTCTATATGAATGGAAAAAAGATGCTGATTTAAAATTGATTAATAGATCTTACCTTGTCAGATCCTCATGCTGGTCTTTTCTGGAATGGCAACTTAATCAGATTTTCAAAAAATCAAATTATCGATTTATGTTACAGATAGATAAAAATGTGCCTGTGAATACTGGTAAAAGAGGAGAGTTTGAAGGAATGTCTATCATTAAAACATTATTATCCTTTATTACCTTTTTTTTTTGGTGTTAGGTTTATTGAATTATAATTTACATCTAGTAAATTGCATCCTTTTTTGTGAGCAGTTCCAACAAACATATATGGTCAAGATATAGAACAGATCCATCACCCTGAAGGTTCTTCATTCCCCTTTACAGTCAGCCTCCCCTCTCACCCCCAGCCTCTGGACATCACCGACGTCCCTACAGTTTTGCCTTTTCTAAAATGGAATATAAATGGCATCATGAAGTTTGTAGCTTTTTCTATCTGGCTGCTTTCACTAAGTATAATGCATTTAGATTTATTCATGTCATTGCATGTATCAGTAATTTGTTCCTTTTTATTGCTGAGGAATATTCCATTGTATGGCTGTACCACAATTTGTTTATTCCCTCACCAGTTGAGGGATGTTGGTTTGTTTCCAGTTTCTGGAAACAATTTTGACTAAAGCCACTACAAACATTTGTGTTCTGGTTTTCGTGGGAACAAATGTTTTTATATCTCTTGGGTAAATAGGTGTAGGATTGTTGGTTTATATGGTAAGCGTATGTTTAGTTTCCCAAGAAATTGACAAACTGTTTTGCGAAGTAGCTGGAGCGTGGGCATTCCCATCAGTGAGGCGTGCGAATTTCAGTTGTACCTCATTCTTGTCAGCACTTGGTATTGTCATTTTTTTTTTTAAAAAGTGTTCATTCTTAGTATCTCTTTAAAATTTGATTTGATTAAGCTTTTTGTAATGTAGAAAGCTTACCTTTACCCTTTAAAAGCAAAATCTTTCTCTGAAAAGTGAAAATATTTTACTAAGGTCGTTTTTGGAAACAGTCAGTCTTCATTATTTATGGTACTTATGTTCTATAAAGTCACCGTGAACACTGAACTAGTGAATACTGAACCATCATTCCTGGGGGAAATACGAGGTTAGGTTCTCTCAAACTAACATTTTTGCCAACCAGTTAATGTGTAACCTTGCTTTTAAGTGCTTGTTTTTTAAGATACATTATTTAATATACATTGTTGGTACGTTAACATTGAACTTGAAAGAGTGAAGGATGTACCATCCTCAAATATACCAGGTTGGTATACTGGTTATTTTGAGTTGAAAACATTGTAGAAATTGTAGTTTCAGAAAGGGCGAGCTGACCTGTCTCTTCCTGTGTGCTGTACGCGATAAAGATTCCTCTGGGAGGGGCACCCTCTCCATTCCAGGGTGAGAAAATAGCCCTTATCCTCTGAGATTTTGAATTGGAGGCTGCAGTGGGCCTGAATGAACATACTTAATGAAGTAACCCTTAGTCTACCTCCTTCACACCATCCCCCGTATGTCACCTAGTGACTCCCTAGAAAATTTTACTGCCCTAGTCAGATTTTCTTTGTCCTGTCATTTCTTTTCCTTGTCTAAAAAAGTGTAAGAACACAGTGCTTTGGCCCATTCTTTGGACTTTACTCTCTTGTGAAGATCCCTATGTACATGTAAAGCTAATAACATTTATATACTTTTCTCTTGGTAATCTGTGTGGTGTCAATTTGGTTTCTGGATATAGCTGAAGAGCCCACTAAGAGCTAAAAGAGGGATTGGAGGTGATCTCTGGCTCCCCTGAAAACTCATGTTCAACAGCTTCAATGAAACTTATGTAAAATGTGTATTTTCTCTGTAAGGCACATCACAGCCACCTTGAGCTTAGGAATACTAGGTAGCACTTGAGCGCTACAGTTGGGGCCCATTTTAAACAAGCAAAATCACCAAGAAAAAGCACAAAAATGTGAAAAAGGTGGCACTAAATAGACTGCCAAGAGGGCACTTGTTTACAATATGAGAGCAGAAATAAGAAGACAGAGGATTACCTTGTTTGACTTGAATTGGGAGCATGTGGGTCAGGTGACTGAGATAATTTACGGTTCTGTATATGTCCATGACTGACTCTGAAAGTGCCTGAAGTGTTGTTTTGGGGGTTACAAATAAATTTTAGCAAGTAGGCAAATTCATAAATATGGAATCCATGAATGATGAGGATTGACCATATTTTTCTATTTTAGAAAGTGCTCAGGCTGGGCGCGGTGGCTCACGCCTGTAATCCTAGCATTCTGGGAGGCCAAGACGGGCGGATCATTTGAGCTCAGGTGTTCAAGACCAGCCTGAACAAGAGCGAGACCCCATCTCTACTAAAAAAAAAAAAAAAAAAAAATAGGAATTAGCTGGACGACTAAAAATATATAGAAAAATTAGCCGGGTATGGTGGCGCATGCCTATAGTCCCAGCTACTCGGGAGGCTGAGGCAGGAGGATCGCTTGAGCCCAGGAGTTTGAGGTTGTTGTAAGCTGATGCCATGGCACTCTAGCCAGGGCAACAGAGTGAGACTTTGTCCCAAAAAAAAAAAAAAAAAAAAATAGAAAGTGCTTAAATTGGCTGGGCATGGTGGGGCTCATGCCTGTAATCCCAGCACTTTGGGAATCCAAGACAGGAGGATCACTTGAAGCCAGCAGTTCGAGGCCAGCCTGGACAACATGGCGAGACCCTGTCTTTACAAAAATAAATACATAAATAAATAAATTAGCCGGGTGTGGCAGCATGTACCTATTGTCCCAGCTACTCAGGAGGCTGAGGTGGGAGGATCACTTGAGCCCTGGAGTTGAAGGCTGCAGTGAGTTGTGATAATGCCACTGCACTCCAGCCTGGGTGACAGAGTAAGACCCTGTCTCAAAAAAAAAAAAAAAAAAAAAAAGTGCTTAAATCTAGTTCAGTATAAATGATTGGTAGTGATTTGGTTTAATATCAAACATTAAATTTTTTATTCTAATAAATTGATAAGAAAATTAACTTGCCGAACCAGGACCATTTGGTATGAAAGTTGCTTTAAAAACACCTCAAAACCTTCCTAAAATTTTATTCCCAGGTGAGTGCAAAGATGTACTATTGATTTTGTGTTAGAGGATCTTGTGCACCATTTAAACATACTGAGTGCACACTTCGTTCTCGTAAAGTAATGTAAAATGTTGAACTCTGAATTTTGTCATAGCAATAGCTGTAAGGATATGTGTTTAAATTCAGAGATAGATTAATACACTTACCAAACCTCCATTGCCTAAAAGTAATTATAAGTTTTCTAGATTGACTGCCAATATGATATAGGCCCCAAAGAAATTACCTCTCTTTACTGAGACAGAACAATAAATTGGTTTTCCTGAATACAGTGGGTAAAGAATCCAAGTTCTTGACCTTGAATATTTCACTGGTAGTGTTCTATGCAGTAGGGAACAATCAGGATGACATTTGCTGAAATGTTTGAGATTTATAACATAATAGCTTGAGCATATGTGCCAAAAAATAAAAATCTTAAGTCCTATCAAATCAAGATTAATTACCTATTAAAATACTAACAAATAGTATAGTACAGGTGGTGTAATAAGCTGTCTCTCTTCATATATTGTTACAAAACAAACTATTTGGCGGTGACATGAAACATCATGTATCTTCTGTCCCTCTCAGTGGGAAAACAGAAAAAAACTGCTACTCAGTCATTCTTGGTGTGGATTTTGGCATTTCATTAGGAAGTGCTATCACAAACCTTTTCACTGAAAAGCACATGCAACTCTCTGGAAACTGCTAAATTTCCTGGCTTTGTACTGTTGCCAAAAAACTGTTGCTTCTCCCCATCATTAACTACTACATATTTATTCCTTTCTATCTTTGTGGATGGTCACCCGTACAACACTCCCATGGAAAGGAAAACAGTAGTTTGCTTCCTCCCCCCACCAGCCTTGAAGAAATTAATCCCACGGGCTAAAGTTCTTTGAATTCAGCTTTCATTTACATGAATAGTTTCAACTGTGGACCCAGTGGTAATATCAGAAATGGTGCAATTATGATTATGTGTCTTCATTAAAATGATTTTTGAAAGTCGTGGGAAAATTACTCATGAAATTTTATCATTAAACCTTCTCCTAAGCCAGAATAATAAGTTGCCAAGTTGGCTTGCAGTGAATAGTAAGTCAGTCAGCAAATATTTAGTGAGGATCTACTATGTGCCAGGCATTCCTCTAGGCTTTAGTGACACCATGGCAAATAAGACAGTCCCTGACCTCCATGGAATTATTCTGTTTTCTTGTGCTAAATGCCTTTGTTTAAAATGTTCTTTACTGGAAGATGATAGAAAAGAATTACAACAAGCAGCTCCTGAAATAGTAGTGTACTTAAAGTATCATCGTGGTTTAAAAAGTAGGGAATAGGTTTGGAAGTGTGTTTTTTACGGTTTAAAAAAGGTACAGAATCTTGGAAAATTTAGTATCTGAAACTTATAAGCATAAAACACATTATTGGGTTGATCTGTTTTTCAAATTTGTTAACTTAGGTACCAGTTTTCTTAAACAACTATATATGCCTCGCCTGCTTTAAAGCTCTTCATTTTGTGAGCCCTTACCCCCCTCCGAGTTATAAAGGAAACCCAGCAACGTGCTATTCTTTTTCTGAAACCTTGGACTAACCAGCTACGAGTGGTGTAACAAGCCGTACCTTTTCATTTGTTTCTACAAAACAAACTCTTTAGCAGTGACATGAAATATCATGTCTCTTCTGTCTCACTCACAGTGGGAAAAGGAAAAAAAAAATACTCCTTGGTCATTCTCTTTGTGGATTTTGGCATTTCATTGGAAAGTGCCAATAGGTATTCATTTTTTATGTTGTTCTGGAAAGCTTGTAAGCAGCCTTCTAAGTCACAAAGCAAACTCAGTCCCTAACGGTTTTCCAAACTCAGGTCAGAAAGGTGGGAAGCTTTATTTTTCTAGGCAGAGAGTTTATGAATAATACACATGCAACCTGCTCAGTTTCCCCAAATTCTCCTCTTTAGCTCGCTTCTGCACTCAAAGAACTGCACATCAATCTGTCAGCGGTGGTCAGCAGCGCAGCAGAGAGCCAGTGTTATTGTGAACCTGCAGTGGAATGACTTGCTTCCCAGCTGGTGATCAATCTGTGTTAGGCGGCAGCATGTTTGCCCTCTACAAATGAGCTGGACCCCTCTGCCACATATCTCTGCCAACTTTTGAAAGAAAGAGTCTGTTTCAATTCTTTTTGGGGATAAAGACAAAAGGTCTGTCTCCCTTTACACAACCAGCTATTGAACAATCCATGCAAATATTCACAGCCACTATTCTAAGGCAGTTGTTTTGAGAAGTCAGGAAGTTGCACTAAAAAAAGAAGAAAAAAATATGTGTTATGTATGTACACATACATACTACGAGATAAATATCTTTTGCTTTTCTTTAGTAAAGATGAGTTCATGATGGTTGTACCATCTATGGAGACTTTTTACTTAAATATAAAAAAATGCTAGTGTTTAGGATTTTAGTTGACTTCTCCAAGCTGAGGATGAAGCCAACATTGTGATGCTGCTGTGAAAAATGCTACAAAACTTTGAGGTTTATTATTATTATTATTATTATTAATTAAGGAATAGCTGGCTTTAGGCTAGAAATAATTCTACTGAATCAGTGCTAAGCAGAACACACTTGATGTGTCTTACTGGTTATGAACTTTTAAGAGAGACCTTAAGGCTTGCTAGGGCAGAAGAGGGGTCAGTGTACTCCAGAAACCATGGCCTGGCGGACGGACTGTGAGTGGGTAGAACTGAAGAAGTAATTAAGAGAAGAGTGTGTGAAAGGTTGTGTGAACGAAGAATGGGATGAGGATGGGTGGATAGAAAGTAGAAATGTAAGGGAGGTCTTCTATGTCAAACTAGCCATGATTCAGCACTATGGTACATTCGGAGTAGGTACAAACGAGGGCAAATAACAGAAATGAGGAACTTATTCATGGATAGAGGAAAGCAAAGTAGATAACTTTGAGGAAGGGTCAAAAAGGCAAGGTGTATACTTGCTGGGGATTTAGTAATAAGAGCTGTTGGTCTTTCTTGTCTATGATCATGTTAGTCCACTGGATAAACAGGTTCTGTTTAGTTGTCATTTAGTAGAGAAGTATAAAGGAACTCTGGAATTTTGTGCACCTTAGAGTAGGTGGGGTCCCTCATTTCTCCCTGGAGAGTGGGGATCTCCAGCCCATGGAGGAGCCCGTGGAAATAATATAAATGGGTTAGAAAGAAGGGAAGTCTGGAAACAGAAGGTTGGAAATTATTTTGACCTCCAGTTGCTGCCCAGCTGGGCCATTCCTCTTGAGCCAAAGGAGGGATTTCTGGGTTAGTCAGCAGTAATGTTAGATGAATTTAATGATACCTTCCAATATCATGCCACATGAAACTGCAGCAGGCTGTACCACGTTGCTGAATTTAAAGTTCCTTTTGAATGGGGATGGTGTGTGATCCATCTTTGTGCTTGCCACTTACACATAATAGGCACACAGTAGCTGCTTAATGAATGAGTGACTCAATCTTTACTTCTGTCCTGGCAGAGAGAGAAGAACTGAAGACCTTACAGCTGCTTTCAGTAATTGATTTAACTCTTCAGCTCCAAACATTAATGTTCCCAACCCATAAGAATAGTGGTATAGCCCTCTTGGATTGAGTATTCGACGCTCCTGGTCCCTAAGCCTGCCTCTGAAGGTGGTGTGCAAGGAGAACACACTACAGAGGCCAGGATTATCTTCTCTGATGGCTACCACTGTGATTACTAGTATCCAAATGTCTGAGCAACTCTCCATAGTACCCTTTAGTTCTTTTATCTGTGAGATTATCTAAGTTCAGTCTATAAATAGAATGTTTCCAAATTTTACCAGCTTTTTGAGTATAAATGAATACACATTAACATTAATGCCCAACGAGGCTATATAGCATTAACATCCATACCTCACTGACTCCTGTCTCTAGATATGTTGGTCCCAAGAGGATATCTTGCATGTCCTTAGGAGTCTGAGCTGCTAATATATGGCCACTGCTGCTCACCTGTACCACATGGAGACAATGCCTGCCCCCACCACCATGGCTTGTCACCAGCACTATTCACCTGTTTTGCTCCAAGATGACTACTTAAGTTTGCATAAAAAATAAGACTTTGGGGTGATGTGGATGATGGATAAGAGGGGGTTAAGATTAAAGGCAGGGAAACCAGTCAGGAGGTGGTTTGAAATAGTCAGTCATGAGACGATGTTGGCCCAGACTGGAGTGTTTGAGGTGAGGAGAAGATATGGAGAGAAGTGGATGGCTTTGGGAGGAGGTGAAATTAGTAGGACTTAGTGTTTGGTTGGATTCTGTCCTGTGCAGCTGCACAGATGACAATGCCATTGACTGATACGGGGCACCCAGGAAGAGGAACACGTGCGTGAAAGTAAACTGAGCAGACATCGAGTTCAGAGATGCCTGAGGCGCTCTCAAGTTAGGTATGTCAGAAATAGTATGCTGCTTTTGAGTCGGGAGCTAAGGGAGAGGTGTAAACTGGAAATTTAGGCCTGAGGGTATGCGTGGTATCAAGGCCATGGTGCTGAACATAGGTGCAGAAGAGCGGAAGGCCTAGGGCAGAGCCCGGGGAGCACCGTTATTTCTGGGAAGGGTGGTGTGAAGTGGCAGCCAGAAAGGAATGAGGAAAATCGGGAGAGTGATTAACAAGGTCAAATGGCATTTTCCCTAAATTTCTAAAAGTCCCTTCTCATTTTAATCTATTCTATCTTACCCATCTTAACATTTTGCCTTTTCCTATTCAGAATCATGAATTATTCAAATACCTTTTCGTGCCTCCCATTTGGCCCAAGACGGAAATATTGAGCCGAGTTTGGGGGTGAGGGAAGCAGTTGAGAAGGGTTGAGACACAGGAATGGAATGAACTGCCGGGTGCTGCAAGCGGCCGGTCACAGCGAAGTGAAGGAGGAGTGGGTGATAGCTTTGGGAAGACTGCAGCACTTGTAGCCTATGGGGCCAGTGTTTTCAGTGTGGGGAAATTAGCTGAAGATTGTTTAGAATGACAGTGACTGTGATTTAAAACAAACAAACAAAAAAAAAGCAGTGCTTCATTGTGGGTTGAACCAGGCAGCGAAGTGAAATATCATGGATGTCAGCGACCCACTGGAGATGACTTCAGTAAATTGGGGTGAAGCATTAACTAGGACAGTGACAGTAAGAATGGAAAGAAGGGATACATTTGAGAGAGATTATAAAGGAGGAATTGGCAAGCTTTGGTAAGGGGTCTGAAGGGAAGTCTAAGTGAGTAAGAGATGACTCCCAGCCTTTGAGCCCATATGTTATAACTAGATAAGCAATGGTGCCAATAACAAATCTGCAAATTTTAGAGTTAGAAAATATCTTTGAAGTCATCTCAGTCAATGTTCCTCAAATCGGCTCTAAGGGAGTAACCCAGGTTGGAAGCCGTTAGGCTGTAAAACTAACTTTCAGCTCTTCTTCCTGAGTTCCCGTCTTCCTGCCCTTTTCCCAGTGGGAGTTTTCATGGCTCTGGAAACGAGCTAGTTTATGCCACCACCATACTTAGTCTGCAGCTTTCCCCTCCTGTCCTGACCAAGGTTGGAAAAATCCTACATGGAGAAGAACTTAATTACGTGATTACCTTTGCCATGTATCTTTGCTTTTTATTTTCTATATACACTGGGGGTCAGTTGGGAGAGAATTAAAAAGGAAAAAAGTGGGTAATGGACGTGAGTGTGTTCCAGCTCCAGACTTTTTCCCTCACTCCACCAGGAAGAAATATTGATGGTACTCTTCTGATAAAAATTCCAAAATTTATATGGAAGACAGTACAGTAGTGATACTAACCATTAGTTATTATAGTGTGGAAAAGATATAAGTTCATTTTGCAAAATGATGCCAACCTTTTAATTGTTCACAAATGTATCATCCAGCAGCCTTGCATGCTGCTACGTTAATAAGTATCGTATTAGGTATTGGTCTACGCTGAAAGAAATAGTATGTGAGAATCACGAGAAATAATGATTTTGCTCTGTTCAGTACTATTGAAAATTCATCCATTTTTATTTGATTCAGGTGTGCATGCCACATTAAAGACCTGGAGTACCTTACCTAGAGTTGTGGACCAGGCCCAGGTGGAATCGGCAAGCATTGTAGTGTCAAGTATTAATACCAGATTATAGAGCTAGGGTCAGCAGATATGGCCTGTCACCTGTTTTTGTATAGTCCATTAGCTAAAAGTGGTTGTTATATTTCTAAATAGTGGGAAAAAAATCAAAAGAAGAAATACTATTTCATGATGTGAAAATTATGAAAGTCAAACTTGTGTCCATAAAAGTTTTTTTTTTTTTTTTTAATACAGCCATGCTTGTTTGATTACTTACTATCTGTGGTTGCTTTTTTGCTATGACAGCAGGGTTGAGTAGTTGCAACAGAGACATATGGCCTTATAAAGCCTAAAATATTTACCATCTGGCCCATTGCAGAAAATGTTTACCAACCCCTGGTTTAAAGTAGAGTTTCCCAAATTTTCACATGCCAATGAATGACCTGAGGATCTTGTTAAAAGACAGAGTCTAATTCTGGAGATCCTAGGTGGGACCTGAGAGTCTGCATTTCTGACAACTTTAGATGATGCTGAAGCTACTGGCCCTTGAGTCACACTTGGATTTGCAGGGTATTTAAGAGATAAAAACGTGTGTTGTAGAGGAAAGATTAAAAAATTTTTTTTTAATAGAAATAGCTTTGTTCTACTTTATTCCAAAGGGCAGAATAAGGACCAGTGGGTGCCAGCTTTGATTTTTACCTTAGGAAAAACTTTTTAATGATTTAAAGTAATCATGGAATCATTGCAGTGGCGGCAGGCAGAAGTCAAGCTGGGAGCGTTAGAGAGGAGATTCCTAAACTGGGAGAGTGGCTGGACGGGTGAAGGGGCTCTCCTCCTGCTTAGCTGCTTTGGTTGACAGTGAGAAAGCAAAGAGAGAATGTGGGTCGGGCAGCAGGCACTGAATTCCTCATAGATACCAGGGCCGGTCTAGCAGATACGGTGCTAGTTGAATTAATCTCTCTTAAATGGCACAATAGCTGGTTTACCTTTGTAACAGGAATAGCTAAACTATTGAGGCCTAACATTAAATAAACTCATAAAGAGAAAATGTTTAGTTGTGGAGTTTATAATTTATCCTTCCTGAAAAAGCTGCAGTTGTCAGGCTTATACCGTTTCACTTGTTAACTTATGAACCAGTTAAAAAATAATCCCTTATCTGTCACAGGACTAGGAAAAAAATAATAAATAATCCCTGCCCTTTTTACTCTCCACTTGGCTTCCTTTCTCCCCTGTGCCTTCCCCGACGTCTGTTGTATCAGCCTTATGAATGAGTGTATGTTTGTAGTCGGATCTTCCAGCTGCAAGTCATTTTAGGCCCTGACGAGTGAATCCTCTTGTTAATGGCTCCTTTAAGAAGTTCTTTGTGGGGAAAAAAGGAGGAAAGGGTGGGGAACCTGCATGTGGCCTTCTGGACCCTTGAGTGCGGCCTTTTGACCGAATTCAAATTTTACAGAACAAATCCTTTTAATAAAGGGTTTGTTCTGCGAAGTTTGGATTCGGTTGAGCAGATCTGGAGGGCCACATGTGGCCTTCAGGCTACAGGTTCCCCACCCCTTTTGAGCAAGCTGCTAAATATGGGGGATCATAGCACATTTAGACAGATGAATGAGTCATCAATTAGTTAAGCAACCTAATATTTGCTATCGATGAATATTTTCAAAACCATAAAACTCCTTAAATTAATAGTACAACTATTTGCTCAAAATTCAGTGAGCGCCCGTAGTAGTGGTCTCATTGTATTTTCCTACTTTGAACGCTTTTCATTCCAGCTTGTCATAGGCCTTTAAAGACATGATTTATGCTTCCCAATACCCTAAGGAGGTTAAGTATTTTCATATTTATTGCTCGGAAGGGCACTCTGTGATTGCTTGCCTGTCCTGAAATCAGTTTGGCTGGAAAAGGACACAAGAATCCTGACCTCAGCTCCGTGTCCAAACCAGGAGTCAGCACTTGAAAAATGTGCGTCAATGTCTTGCCCAGAGAGTTTGCTTCATTCCACTAACATGGGGGAAGAACAGATGGTGGGAGGCAGCGTACAAACAACACTGCTTTTTCTTTTGTAAATCCGCCTAGATCCCTGCATCCCAGAGCTGGGCCACATTGATGCAGGCCAAACATCTTTCAGTTCTTTCAGACCTTTTCAGACAGTTCTTCATCTACCGTATTATGTTGATCACAGTCATAATTGTTTTCCTGATTATTAAAACCTGAGCAGTTCAGAATCTAAGTTTTGGTCTAAGCCTATTAGTGACCTTCCCTCAACAGGTTTTTTTCTGTATTGATATTTCTCAAAATCAGAATCATTTTGGATGCCTGGAGATCCTTTTCTACTCTTCCCATTCTGTGTGCCCTCTTCTGCCTTTCATGGAATCCTTGGATTTATTATGGTTGTCTCTCTTTTGGCACATGAAAAGTGGGGTATGTTTTAAGAAAAACTTTTTAGTACCCACGTACGTTGTTCCATTCACTTCACTGGATGGGTTCTATCCCTCTGGCTCTAGCTTGCCTGGGGACCAGTGGCTTGATTCCCACAGTTAACCCCTAACAGGTCCCTTCCCTACAGAATCTGTTTTTCTTCCACCCCACATTCCACTCTCTTTTTTTAAAATTGTTTTTTTTTTAATTTTCTTAATTAACAAATAAAAATTGTATGTATTTATTATGTACATGTTGTTTTGAAATATGTATACACTGTGGAATGGATAAATTGAGCTAGTTAACATAATGCATTACATCACATACTTAAACTTTTAAAAATACTATTCTTGTCACATGACTTTGCTCAAAAAAACTTTAGTTTTCTTATCATCTAAAGGATGAAGTTAAAATTCTTTAGGCCATACCTTAAGGCCCTTTTTAATCCAATCCTAATTTTCTTCTACTCCATATAAGTTTCTTTTCCACATATGTCTTTTACTTACCTATTACTATTCTAGGTGCTCTTTAAATAGCAGGTATAAAGCCTTATGTTTTTAGTTCATTCAGGGAGACGGGGAATGTTTTTACAATCCAGACAAATAATGATAAAAGGCAGCACACCTATCATTAAGTAGAAAATGATTCACACAGGTGAGTATCACTGCATCCTGGTTTCTGCAGGATCTCTCCCTGTGCCTGCTCTCAGGGTCCTCTGCTATTCCTACTGCGTAATGCATATCCTAATTTATTCCCATGACGCCAGCCTTGTATAGGTGCCAATAACGTTTCAGTCTATATTTTTTCCACATTCCTAGTATTTCCAGCTTTATTCAACATCTTCACCTGGAGAGATCCTTCAAATACAATATAGCTAAAATGCAGCTCCATGTCTTTCCCCCCAAACCTGTTCTACTTCTTCCATTATTTGTCTTGGTTATTGGTGTCACTATCCAACTTACCTTCATGGTTAGACATCTGTAGCCAGTCACTAAATTCAGTTGGTTTCAACTCTGAAACTGTCTCTCATGTTTTTCCTCCTCACCTCTTCTGCCTTAATCTGAGACCCTGTCTTCCCCTGAGGACTGCTGCTGTGCCTGGCTGGGTTTTCTACCACTGGTCTTTCATGCTACAGTCTGTCTTCCCCTCTGTTGACATGTTTGGCTTCTTAAAAACAAATCTGATCATGTTATTTTCATACTAAAAAACCTCTAGTGGCTTACTGTCACATTTAGGCTAAAATAACAACTTTCAGATGCTAGCACAGTAAAGCCATCTCATGCCGTGGGCAGCTCCGTCTGTTCAGCAGCCACACTGAATACAAGAATCCATTTCACAACTCTGCCTCCTTCTACGTTGTTTCCTCTGCTGATGATGCTCTTTCTGCCTTTCTTATCTAAAAGCCACAGTTGTACTTCAAATGTCATCTTCTCCATAAAATTCCTCCTCACTTTCCTAGGAAGAGTTGGCATCTTTGGGGCTCCACGGTACTCTGTGGAACAACTAAAGTATCCACTATCTTGGATCTCGATCTCTCCAACATAATGTCTGTGGACCCCCCCCCCCCGAAATACTTCGTGTGTTCCTCAAGAGAAGGGACTAATTTTTTTTTTAATTTTCTTTTCCCCACATACAAAAAGCTCTACATATTTAATGTGTGCAACATGATGAGTTTGGAGATAGGTATACACCCACGAAACCATCTCCATCACCTTCTCTATGGGGCAGGAATTTTTTAAATCTCTGGTGGCACCAATGGATAGTTTTTGACTGAGTGAATAAATGAATGAATGCTTAATGAGTGACATTATGGGCTGAAGATACTGAGAAAGGCTTAGTGATGGAGAATCTTTGACTTCATCTAAAACCGCTAATCAAGCATCTGTTCAAGTGCTCACAATAAAGCTACGAGGTGGAAATTATTATTTTCATTTTGCTGATCTAGAAACTTAAAGACTTAGATCAAATTGTTTGGTTAAGACCGTATAGCTAATAAGTGAAGGAGTCATGATTTGAACCCACATTGGTCTGGGGTCCAAGCGCATGCCTTGTCTACTATGTCAAAACGCTAGTGTCAAAGAATAAATCTGAAGAGTGTGTTATATGGATAGTGATTTCGAGATTATAAAGCACTTGGGAATTCACAAAGGAAGCCTGTGGTTTTGTTGAGGACTAGAACTGTTTTCACAACTGCTTTCCCTGACTGCGTCCATATCTGTGTGGCCTTAATATTGTTTGACTCACAAAGGAAACTTGTTGATCCGAAGTGAACCAGTTCAACTTTCTTCTCCTCAATCTCTAGAGTATTCCGTGGAGGAAAATGTTTTAAACTGCACCTGAGCTATAAACAATTTATTCTGAAGGTAACAGTGTTAGCATTCCAGTATGTAAACTTTTAGCTAATAAAAATCAAAGTAGCCTAATTTGGAAAGTACACAGAAGGTTAGAGGGAAAGCTTGTAAATGTTTTCAAAGACTCTGTATTTAATTCTATCACCAGCTAGCAAAATAAATACTCCAGCTGCTAGCTCTGAAGCAGACACGTGTTGGAAATGAAATGTTAATGGTTGAAATGCAGTGGTCATTAGAAATCAAAAGGAACATGAAGTACACTTTCTGGTTTATGAGAAACAAGGTGAAAGTTCCCAAAACACATTCGTGGTAACTGCGTTCAAAATTGCTTCCTCATCTTTTGTTTTAGTGGCTAATACTCAGCGTGGTATATGTGTGACTGTGGAAGCATTTTTTTTTTCCTATTTAGATGCAAGGTTTGGAAATAAACGGAGAGTGGAAGTCAGGAGAGGTTAAAGTCCACTCTTCCACGTGTCTAAGCTGTTTGCTGTAGGTTGCAAGCTGCATGCCAGACTTCTCTGAGGAATGGGAGGTTACTTTCAATAATGTGCTAAGATTGACCTGAAATATTTAGCCAGCACATCTGCTTGCAAGCAGTGGCCTTATGTAAGGAGGTTATAGTGGAATTAATTAACTCTGTTCGGTACTCTGAAATGTTTGCTCCACATCTTGTTTTACTGTAATAAAACTTATAAAATCAATTGGAACTTTTTTATTTTTCCTTGAGAACTTAAAAAAAAAAAAAAAAGCCAGGTGAAAAAAGGAATCTGTAAAGCAGTATTTTCTTGCTTGAAGCAAATGTTCAAGAATAAGCATTAGAATTAGAATTTATTTCTTCAAATATTTCTTTTTAACATAAAATTATGGTGAAGTGGTATATCTTTCATTCATTACAGTGATGCCATTTTAAAAAGGTTTGATTTTATTGTTAGAAAATAAGGAAATGGAGTAGAGAGGGGTACAGAGTATGCCAGGTACTCACAGCATTACTGAACACTCCTAGGAACGCTCCAACTTCAGAAAGCGGGGAGGTTTCTGGGAAATCTCTGCAAACATAGCCTTGACCCGTATTTGGAGACAATACAGCATTCATGGTCTTGGCACCATGATGTTAATGCCAGGATGTTTGGCATGATTGTTGTTGCTAACTGTTAACCTTAAACAAGTCAACTTTACCTTGCCACTTTTCTCAGTAAAATTGGGAGGAGGCCTACCTTCTAGAACTTCACCACAGTATCAGCGTCATGATTGTTTTCTGTCTTCCTTAAAACCTGCTATCCAATGAAATGCTCAACAACTCATTATTTATTAAAAACCAAGCAAGACTGAACTTAAGTATCCATCAACAGATGAATGTATAAACAAAATATGGTATGTACATACAATGGACTGTCATTCAGCTACGAAAAGGAATGCAGTTCTGAAATATGCTACACCGTAGATGAACCTTGAAAGCATAACGCTAAGTGAAATAATCCAGACGCAAAAGAACAAATATTGTATGATTTCACTTATACGGAATATCTGGAATAGGCAAATTCATAGAGAAAGAAAGTAGATGAGAGGTTTCCAGAGGTTAAGGGCAGGGGAAAATAAGGAATTTTTAAATAATAGTCAGAGTTTCTGTTTGGAGTGATGAAAAAGTTTTGGAAATAGATAGTGGTGATGGTTGTGCAACATTGTTAGTATAATTAATGCCACTGAATCGTACACTTAAAAATGGTTAAAATGGCAAATTTTATATATGTATCTCTCTTTCCACAATTTTAAAAAATTGGTAATATAACATTCCCAAAACCATTTAATTGTACACTTTAAATGGATGAATTTATGGTATTTAACCCAATATATGTGAATTATGCCTCAATAAAGCTGTTTAAAAGAACCCCACTGAGTATGGTTAGGGAGTGGGATGTTCTGGTTAACTGAATGTTCTGGGTAATTAAGGATGAATGAGTTTGCGCTGAAACTGACCAAGTCAAAGGTACCCTTTCATGGAATATAAGACTATGAACTTGAAAAACATTTTTTGTGCCTCATTGGTTGCATATTCTTTGAATTATGTTTCTTTAGAAATGTGACACTTTGCTATCTTCAGAGCCTCTGAATGAAACTGTGCTGTCCACTCCAGTAGTCATGGGCCACTTGTGGCTATTGAGCACTTGGAATGTGGCTAGTCTGCATTGAGATGAGCTGAAAGTACAAAATAACACTGAATTTTGAAGATTTTGGTACAAAAAATGCAAAATATCCTGTTAATAATTTCTATATTGATTACATATTGAAATGATAATATTTTAGATATATTGGGTTAAATAAAATATGCTGTTAAATCTATTTGTTCCTTTTTACTTTTTTAAAATTATATATGTGGTTCACATTACATTTGTATCAGACAAGGTTGGTCTAGAAATCAGACTGAGCCACTCAGGATTAGCATACCTTGAGAAAGATTAAGAACTATTTCTGATGACTAAGTAGAATATAAAAGAATTCCCTGAGTTGGCATGGCTGCCGGGAGAGTTGATCTCCTGAAGGATGGCTGTCTCCTCTTCTCTAATTCGGAGTTTTTAGAAATGACAGACCTAGGAAAAGGCCTTAAACCTGGGGAGAGCCCTGTGGGGTCAACAAGTCACTGATCCTCACGGTTTGGTTTGATGTGTGCTTACAGCACTTGGTTCCATGGCACAAGGTAGCTCAGGTGACAAGTCCCCAGAGGCAGCAACCCCAGGCTCCTAGGACTCTGGGCTCCTGGCAAGGTATCTCTCTAGTGGTCCTAAACATAGCCCTCTGGCTCAGAACTTTACTGTGTGCCAACCAGAGGTTGCTAGTCTGTCCATCATCATTTGCATGTTTAATATCCCTTGAGGCAACCACAGCCAAACTGCTTGCCTGGGCTGTCCAAGTCACTCCCTGGGTATTAATTATGCTTTTGGATAGTGCTCTGGTTACAAAGTTACACAGAGTTTGAGCAGTCTACCCCAACAGTGTTTTCCACTCTGTTATTTTTCAAGTGCAATTTTGTAAGATGTGTGATTTTTCAGGAACACATATTGCATTATAGCAGAAACACCTACATGGATTTTGTCCTGCTCCTTCAGTAGACAAGTCTCAGAATGCCAAGGTGACTGCCTGCCACCCTGGAAAGGTGTGCTCCTGGCATGGCACAGTACACTCAGGTTCTCCTGTTGTACATGGTGATCAGGTATGGCTGGATTAATAGTATTACTCTTAAGATATGGTGTAATAGGTCTTGTGGGCTACCCGGGAACCGGTCTGCCATATATGCAACATTATTTCTACGGGAAGATGTTTTTGGGCATTTTTGAGTTCTAAACAACCAATTCACACTTTTGGAATTCGTTCTCTTTGCTAGTTGGTGAATTCCTATAAGCCTCAAGATAAGTCTCTCACCACCACAAGTTAGCAAGGAGGAATGGGAAATGTGAACTTTGGAAAGCTGAAAGTAGTTATAAACATCATAGAAATTCAGTGGTAATTAGTGATAAAATAGGAATTTCAGACTACCTTTCTACCACTTAACTAATAAAATACAGCTAGATAAAACTTACATTGAATTATTTTGTTTTCTCAGTTCAAAACCTCTGAAAATCTTCAGAGAATAGATTTTTGCCACCCTAGTTCTTTATTAGCATAGAAGAAAGCCTTCAGAATGTCAAAATTCAGCATTTTGGGGCTACTTAGGCACTGTATCAAATTAAAAGACAGATTATCTGGGTTCTAATTAACAGGGTGCCTTTTAGTGGTTGGCTGTTCCTATTTGAGAAGAGAGAGAACAATTATTACAGGATAAAGGATGAGACCTTGAAACCACGTCTCAGCTGTATGTACGTGTGTGTGCGTGCGTGTGAAAGAGAAAGGGAGAGATTGAAACTGACTCATCTAGAGAACTCTCGGCCTTTAGATGTGTGTATTGAGCTATCTCAGAATCTTCCGTGCTTTGTAGAACTCGTGAAGCTGTACAATGTACCTGTCACTTAACTAGAAGGAAGAACTAAAGGCTGTACGGCAATTATTTTGCAAGTATTAATGAAGATAACATCTTAATAAATGGAGACTTTGATCATAATGGAATGCCATGAATTATTTTTAAATGGTTTGCTTTTCACTCTGAAAACCTTTGATAACATTGAAAGTCCATGTGGTGCTCGAGAGCTGGTAGCTGTTATCATTAAGTGCAATTATTAAGTGCAGTGCCCCCTCCTTGTTTTAGGTGCGTATCTTTGTATCTATGACAACCAGAGAAATCATGTCATTTATCATTCAGATATTAATAGAATTAATAATTTTAAGATACAATCAATATATGAAATATGGTTGATTAGACTATTGAAAGAACAGACTTGTTTGTGGTGTGTGTGTGATAAATTAGAAGTTTTTGAGATGTTGTAAAGGGTTGAATGATGACTCCCTAAAAGATATTTTTTCCCTGCACAGCGCTGGATGATATAGTGTAGTGTTTCAGACAAAAAGCCAGCTGATTAGAAAGAACATATTCACAAGAGGCCAGATTTGCTCATTATTTAATACATGGGATTTGAAAAATATACTTTCTCCCAGTCAGAAATTGTGGCCTGTATCCCACCCTGTAACAATCCCGATCATTCATCAGTATCAACCGCAGATGCTGCCTCATTCATGAATCTTTTCCGGTGCTTTCCCAGTTGGAGATGATCTCTTCATCCTTTACACTCTGTGGCACTTCGAACCTCTCTTGTGTTATGTGGTATCCTTTGCTTTGGAATGATTTATAGTTATTTCTGAATTTGTTCTTTCTCTACTAAATTTCAAATTCCTTAAGGGAAGGGGACTGTCATACTTTTGCTTGCCTGGAAGATATACAAAGTGCTTTGTACATAGGCAACACCAAGAAAGATGTTTCCAATTTTGGATTGTTTCCTTGGTTAATTTTATTTGTAACTTTGAAGAAAATACACTGCAAGTATCCACCACGCCCCAGTGACCAGGCCAGGCATGACCTGGAGGGAGGAGTGAGGATCTGGAAACAAGAGTGGCACGGTGGGAAAGGAAGGGACCAAGGGAGAATGGAGAACCTGGCTATAGGCAAAGAGAGGAAGGCCAGGTGGCACTGCACTTCAGGCAGGTCTAGCATACGGCAGGGAGAGTGCAGTCTTGGTCTGTCTGGGTATCTGTAGTGGGTTGGTTGTTGATGGGGAGCTTCACCGAGTTACAGGGACACGGGGAGTAGTGTTGAGGGACAGACTGGTTGAGAAAATAGGCAGGGCCCCAATCTTGCAGAGACCCACCCAGAACAAAGCAGAAACTGAAGGCAGCAAGGAATGGGCACGTTCCCGGCACTAGGGCACAAAGGGTGAGGCCCGGGCAGATATAAAAATGCCCTGCCCTGAGCTTTCCTGCTGTTAGTCCCCGAGCCTCAGGACCGATGCCCAATTCAGCCTCAAAACTTAGGTGGTCGCCCAGCCAGGGAGCCCAGGGTGTTGCTGGAGTTGAGGGATGGAGAAAATACAGTCTTGGAGCAATTATTTCACAGCCTGTGGTAGGTGGCAGTTTTATGAGGTCAACACATCTGGAAAATGTTTAGGGACCATCAGGATGCGTAGATAAACCCTACAAACCGACCTGTCATGGCTGACTTGTGTGCTGAAGCCTAAGCCGCCCCTGCAGTGAGCTCTGTGGCAGTGAAGATTTGCAGTGTCCTGTGGCTGACAGATGCGGTATGCTTTTCAACAATAATCAGCAGAAAACTGGGATGGAAGCCGAGCCCGTGACTGACACAGACGGCATCTTAAAAGATCATCTGGTGCAGTGTCTAGCTTTCTGGTGGAAAAAATCTAACCTGTGGCAGGGGAGTTTTCTTTTTTCTTTGGGGGATCACTGACCTGCAAAGGTTAAAAAAAAATTTTTTTTAAGTGAAAACTCCTAGAAACACGTAACTCACATCATGTTTTAACATAACATTTTGTTTTAATTTTCTTTTTATTTTCTCCTTTAAAAACACAGTATTTATTAGATTACTTTTTTATTATTACTTCTATAAATAGGTTTATAAAGAAGAAAACTAAACAGACACGAATTTCCTCATTCAGTTACAGCCTATCGACGGTGTTAATAAAGAAATGCATGTAAAATGTGGGAAATTTCAGAGAGTACAGAAAGCTACAAAATGAAAAACGAAAGTTTCTTGTGATTCTGGGGAAAGTTTTACACAAATATGTATCTGTGCTCTTATTTATGGGTTATTACTCTTTACGGCTAAGGGAGTATATACTACTCGAACTGTATGCCTTGGCTTTTCTAACCTCATCAACCCCAGAGATGCTTCTGTATCAGCATGTGCAGATTTACCTGATTCTGAGGAGCTGCATGGTGTTACATGGTCTGTATTTGCCGTGCTTTAACCAGTCTTCCAAGGGTAGACATTTTATTTCCAGTATTTTTCTGTTTCGAACAGTGCGGCAGTGACTATTCGTACAAGCCGATTCTCAGAATCACTACTTCTGAAGGAGGAGTGTGGTATAAACCAGGGTGGGCAAAACTTTTTCAGCAAAGGGCCAGGTAGTGAGCCTCAGCAGGCCAGGCCACACAGTCTGTGTCGCAGCTGTTCACCAGCACGCAGTTACGGTGCAAACACAGCATGGCTGTGCAAACAGAATGTGGCATATCCACCCAATGGAATATTATTTGGCCATAAAAAGGAATGAATACTGATACATGCTGCAACACGGATAGACCTTGAAAACATACGCTAAGTGAAAGAAGGCAGACACAAAAGGCCGCATACTGTTTGATTCCATTTATATGATATATCTAGAATAGGTTAAATCCACAGAGACAGAATTCAGATTGGTGGTTGCCAGGAGCTCTAGAAAGAGGGAACCACGAAGGTGGGGAGAGGGAAGCAACTGCTTAATGGGTACAGGTTTCCTTTTGGGGTGAGGAATATGTTTGGAACTAGATAGGGGTGGTTGGTGGTGGTTCAACATTGCGAACGTATTAAACGCCTCTGAGGTGTTCAAGGTAAAATGGCGAATTTCATGTTATGTGAATTTCACCACAATAAAAGAAAAAGCAGTTCACACCCCAGGGGTTAGAGGGGGGAGCAGCCATGCTCAATATGTAAATGAATAAGCGTGGCTGTATCCCAGTACATTGTAAACTTTATTTACAGCAAGAGAGGGCAGGCCAGATTTGGCCCCTGGGCCGTAGTTTGCCAAGCTGTGGTATCATCTGAAAAATAATTCTGGTAGTACCGTGGAGGTTGGAGTAGGTAGGTGTAAGGACGGAGTAGACAGAAGCCTTGACGCGGGGAAAGGAAACTAAGCTGTGCAATCGTCCAGTTGTGTTTCTTCGCTTTGGGGAGGTCAGAGGCCCCTCAGAAAAGCTGAAGGGACTATGGGACTCTTCTTCACAACACCCTCCAAATTTATTTATGTACATCCAATAAATGTTGCCTATAAAAAGGACTGTCTACAAGTCCAAGTTGAGAGACTGTGCTAGTTGGGAAAGACAAGGGCTCAAAACTCTCATCAATCAATAGAATGAGGACTGAAAATAAGCCATTGGGATTCTCAGTTAGGTCATGGATTACCACGGCAGGGACGCTGTACCTGGAATAACGGCACGACAAGCCCAGTTGTAGTGAGTTGAGAGTACGTGAGGATTCAAGTCATGGGGGCAGAATTGTAGACTAACGTCTCAAAAGAATCGGTGTTGAAAGGACGAAAGAAGCTTTAAAAGCATAAGTGTGAGAGCTGGTTTTAATAGGAAGGGAGAAATTCGAGCGTGTCTGCGGGCTGAGGAAGGGGCCAGAACGGAGAAGTTGAAGCTGCAGGAGAGTGCTGTGGGTGGGGAGCTCCAAAGAAGGCGGGCCATACTGGGCTCCAGCAGACAGGAGGAGAGAGGACATTTGGAACAGAACTAATTGGTAAGGTTAGCAGTGGAGGGCAGAGAACTTGGTGGAGTTTTGCCCTGAAGGACCTCCTTTCTCTGTGAAATAATTGACAAGAGCACCTGCTGAAAAGAAGGGAGATGGCTTTTGGGTGAAGGGGTTCAAGGAAGCTGCTGTGGACAGGGATGTCTGAGTCGCTGGTGGCCGATGTTGTATATAACCAGTGAGTTCCTAGGACCATTCAGCCAACGTATGT
Source organism: Indri indri (assembly GCA_004363605.1). Taxonomy (NCBI): domain Eukaryota; kingdom Metazoa; phylum Chordata; class Mammalia; order Primates; family Indriidae; genus Indri; species Indri indri. The sequence continues at coordinate 21,555 of RJWJ010002634.1, read as the reverse complement.
TTACTGAGTGTGTTTCCTGTGCCACGGAGTTACCCACCTTGTTGAAAAATTAGAAAAGCACAAGCTCAACAAGAATATTGTAAGAGAGACTATGAGAAGCGTGACTAATTCTTTGTGCGGCCCAACACTGCTATTACAGAAGGGGTTCAAGTGGGTCCAGCAGATTGATTCTTAAGAGTTTAATTCTACTGCACGGTACCACAGTAGGTCAGTCAAATGGACTGCAAGGGTAACCTTTGCACAGCTGTTGAAAGGTTAACCTATACTAAAATAAAAGGTTTCTACACAGATAATTCGTAATTCATCAGAAGTTTCTGGGAATCTTATGGGATTTAGCAGTGAGACTGGACACGTATTCCGCTTCTCTTCCCCGCCACCTCAGTTTTATTTCGTTCTCAGTGGAGATGTAAGTTTGCAGCTTCGTCCTGAGGCAGGCCGTGACTGTTTATGGACCCAGTGACCAACTCTGACAACAGAAAGGTTTTCAGTACCTGTTGAGAGAAGCCCTTGGAATTCTCAGATAGAGCATTCTTGATGCTGAATGTCTATCCTATCCTCTATTTGTGTCCTTGTTGCTGTTGAAATTCAACTTCCTCCTTCCAGCTTTCTCCTGGGAATGATCCTAGTTGATGCCACATGTTTTCTGAAGTCCATAACACACCCCCCAAGCCCCTTGTTAAAAAGGTGATTGATTATTACCAGGCTTTTATGAGGTAAGTTAGAAACCATTGCTTCTAAATTAAAGCAATTAATTCTCATGAAACATTTACCCCATTGTGGAAAGAGCCCTGAAGAGAAAATAGTACCTTGTCTCCCTCTCACCTCTCCTTCCCAGTCTCTGGTAACCACCAGTCTACTCTGTGTCATCATGACAGCCACTATTTTAGCTCCTATGTGAGTCAGAACGTGTGATATTTGTCTTTCTGTGCTTGGCTTATTTCTGTTGACATAATGGCCTCCAGTTCTATCCATGTTGCTGCAAATGACAGGCTTTCATTCTTTTTTATGGCTGAATAATATTTCATGGGTATATATGCTACATTTTCTGCATCAGTTCATCTGGTGATGGGCGCTTAGGTTGTTTCCGTATTTTGGCTATTGTGAACATTGCTGCAATAAACATGGGAGTGTAAATATCTCTTCGATACATCGATTTCTTTTCTTTTGGATATATATACCCATTAGTGGAATTGCTGGATCATATTGTAGTACTATTTTTTTTGTTTTTTGAGGAACTTCCATACTATTCTCCATAGTGGCTATCTGTACTAATTTATATTCCCAAAAAGAGTGTATTTCCCAAAAGAATGTATGAGTGTTCCTCTTTCTCCACATCCTAGCCAGCGTCTGTTATGCCAGTCATTTTAACTGGGGTGAGACGATATCAAATTGTGTTTTGACTTGCATTTCTCGGATGGTTAGTGATGTTGAGAATTTTTTCATATACCTGCTGGCCATTTGTATGTGTTCTTTCGGGAAATGTCTGTTCAGGTCTTTGGCCCATTTTTTTAATCAGATTAGTTGTTTTTTTGCTCTTGAGTTGTTTGAGGTCCTTATATATTCTGGTTATTAATCCCTTATCAGATGGGTAATTTGCAAATATTTTCTCCCATTCTGTGGTTGTCTCTTCACTTTGTTGATTGTTTCCTCTGCTGTGCAGAAGCTTTTTAGCTTGATCTAATCCCAATTGTCTGTTTTTGTTTTGTGTGCCTGTGCTTTTGAAGTCTTATACAAAAAGTCTTTGCCCTGACCAATGTCCTAGAGTGTTTCCTCAATGCTTTCTTCTGGTAGTTTTACAGTTTTAGGTCTTAGATTTAAGTATTTAATCCATTTTGGTTTGATTTCTGTGTATGATGAGAGATCGGGGTCTAGTTTCATTCTTCTGCATATAAACAGAAAACTGTTATCCAGTTTTCTCAGCACCATTTATTGAAAAGACTGTCCTTTCCCTGTTGTGTATTCTTGGCACCTTCGTGAAAGATGAGTTCCTTGTAAATATGTGAGTTTCTTCCTTTTGACACCACTTGGGTGTCCTACAATTCAGTTCTGGCACTAATTAGCACCAGACTCCACAAGTTTAAGAGCTCAGTCCCACAAGGCTGCCCTTACTTCAGATACCAGTTGCAAGTATCAGGTCTCCCGGTTACCCATACTTCTGTCCAATGTGGCTACAAATTGGAGGGTCCCACAGCCCCCCACCTGGTTTGATAATTTGCTAGAATGACTCACAGAACTCAGGAGAATGCTTTATTGCAGTTTATTATCAAGGCTACAAATGAATAGCCAGATGAAGAGGTACTTGGGGCAAGGTCCAGCAGGGTCCTGAGCACAGGAGCTTCTGTCCCCATGGAGTTGGTATAGGCCATCCTTCCGGCACTTGGATATGTATGCCAACTCAGAGCTCTCTGAGCCCCATCATTCAGGGATTTTTATGGAGGTTTCGTTATGTAGACATGATTGATTAAATCATTGGCCATTGATGATTGAATTCAATCTCTAGCCCCTCTCCCCTCGCTGGAGGTTGGGATTTGAGGCTGAAAGTTCCAGCCCTCTAATCACATGGTTGGTTTCTTCTGGAGACCAGTCCCTACTCTGAAGCTATCTAGGGCCCAACTAAGAGTCACCTCATTAACATAAAATCAGGTAGGTATGTTTATGCTAGGGGCTTGTTGTGAATAACAAAAGATACTCCTATCAAAAAAGAAATTCTAAGAGTTTTAGGAGCTCTGTGCCAGGAGCTGGGACAGAGACAGGTATATTTTTTATTATACCACAACCAACTAAATCAGAATTTCTTAAAGTAGAAACCGGGCATCTGTATTTTTAAAGCTCCCCCAGAGGCTTCCAGGGTGTGTCCGGTCTGAAAAACATCATTTTCAGGCAGTGGTAGTAAAGGAAAAAAAAAACACTAAAGCTTTTGGCCATAACTGCAGTCCGATGAAATCAGAATCTCTGAGTATGAAGCCTAGGTAAGGTATGACTTAACGGAGCTCCGCATGCTTCTAATGTGCAACCAGGGTTGAGAAGCACGTATAAGTTAATGTGAAACCTTCACATTGACACAGCCCCTCCAGAGACACTTGGAGATAGGGAACTAGAGGTCAAGGGAAATGACTGCCTGGACTTGACCCCTTGGAGGTCATTATACAGTGGTAAATAAATCCAGGAGAACTCAGTACCATTATAAGCAAGAGGGACCAGAACAAAGACGTGGGAAAACTCCAAAGGAAGAAAAAGTGCCAGCATAGAAGTTAGAGGTGCAAGACAGCAGAAAGGGTTAGTATGTTTTCTTGGGATTCATAGAGGAGAGTTTTGAAGGTAGGATGGACAACCTGTTTCAAAAGCCATGAGAAGCTGTGTAAGATGATCAAGAAGAAAAGCCATTGCTTTTGTAGTAGTCATGTCCTAAGGTTCGCTGATGAGGAGTGGGTTCACTAGGGTGTGTTGGGTAGAAGCCAGGTTCTAGCACCTTACCTGAAGAGGTTACAGACACCAGGAGTTTTTTTAATGACAGGAAGGTGCAAACCAGGACAGGTGAGAACTAGGGAAGCACCAACAAGTGAAGGATCTTGAGGTTTTGGTTTACAACTTGGTTAAGACTATAAGGGAAGAACGCAGACTGATGTGTTTACAGGCAGAAGGAAAGGTGCCTGAAGAAAGGAAAAGAAGATTGAACATGCTTGAAAAAGAGGCTGTCCATCCACCAACCTTGTCACAACTATGTGTTAAGGCCTTTTGTCCTTCCTCAGGCTGTGGGAAGAGGCGGAACGCACAATGTAGGCATCAGGTTTCCAGTCCTTAGCAAGCGTCAAAAGCTTTATTTTGTGACTGGGTAAGAAGAACTGAAAGAGACACAAACAGATTTGTGCCTCACTGGTTCTCATGGTTGACCCTGTTCAGAACAGTCTTGCCCTTTGACACCCTGGGTGTCAGCTCTAGTTCTAACTGAGCCACCTTCAACTTGCAAATAACGTGCTTGCTATGTCAGCTTGGCTTCATGCAAATCCCCTGGCCCAAAGTGTGGTTACTGGACCAGCGCCTGTTCTTGAACTGCTCGTTACCAGTTTACAGTGAGATAAGTGCAGAACTGAAAGCAAGCATTCAGACTTTTGTGGCATTTTGGCATTGCCACGACATCCAGTTGTGCTATTGGTAGGCTTGCATTTTGCGGGTTTTTTTAAAATGTCATTTTCCTAGTAATTCACTTTTATTGTATTTTGCAAAAGCTTTTGTCTGTGACAGATTGAGATGAAAAAAAAAAAATCTGCACGACAAAGATTTTGAGAAGCAATGTTCTGGCCCCTTCCCTTCGGTTCAACAGATGCTTTGTGCCCTTCTTCTGTGGAGACTGCAGTTACCACTTATCTCCACTCAGGAGTCTGTGCTGGACTTTTACCACTTCTTAGATGCTGGCATTTGCTTTCATGGATAAATGGGTGGGTGGGTGGATAGATGCATGTATTCCTTGCTGTCCCTGCCCGTTCTTTCTGGCTAGTTGTTCATGAGCACAGCCCTCTGCCTGTGTTGGCAGCCCCTCCCCGCAGTCACCCTCGGCCACGGCTTCACTCAGATGATTCCTCAAGAATTGAGGCTTCTTCTTTTTTTTTTTTTTTTTTTTGGCATGTTTCTGTAGGCCTGGGGTAGATAAGAATAGGGGGAAAAAACAATGGAGACCTAAAGGCTACCATTCAAATCTCTCAGCTCTGCCCTGTGGAATTACAGTCTGATGCTCAGGAAGCCCCTTTCTGGGTGCTCAGATACCAATAACTTACGGATCTCGAGAAGCAGTTCTTCTTTACAGTATTCACAGCTGTGTTCCCAGGAATTCCCGAGAATCACGGCTCCTTAGCCCGCTGCCATCACCCGAGGACTCCAGCCTCTTCGTCCACGTCTTACCTTTGACAGTGCTCACGGCTGCGCTTGATGCGCAGTAGCAGAGGAGGGGTTTGCCCGGCCATTCTCTCTGTCTGAGCGAAAGACCCACTCAGCCCGGGTCAGCCTGCCTGTGAACAAAGAATTTCCTACTCGTGACAGTTTGAGTTCTGCTCCCACGCGTCCCTCGTCCCTGCCTGTCCTGCCCAGTCCTCTTCCCCTGGCCTCGCCCAGCTCCTTGTTAGGCCTCAGTGCGATTGTACGGCCTCCTCACTGCCGTATTTTCCTCTAACACAGACCGTAAGCTTCTTGAGGATAGGGGTTGTGTCTGCGTCAGTCACTGTTGCTTACCTAGTACTTAGCCCAGTGTCTGACACATAGTGTCCAATAACTGTTTATTACATGGGCACCCTTTATCCTATTGCAATTTCTCTTCCTAAAGCAAACATCTCATCGTGTTCTGAAACCCTCTTATTTTTTCCTTTGATTATGCCCTTTCTCTACTCCCTCTATACCCCTTAATCTACGGGTCACCAGTTCTCAACCTATTTTTGTCATCTTCTATCAGAACTCCAAAGACAACTTATATTTACATGCAAAGAGTGCTCTGTGAACACACACATATTTTGACAGAGCTCCCAAGTGCTACAGGGAGGGAGAGCTCTGAGAGAGCATCTGATTGCCCTACTAAGGGTACCTCACTTATGGTGGTCTGTGGTATAGAAGAGAGAGCCTTGAATGTGGGGGATGCAAGTAAGTGTGTCATTTTAGGGTTAACTTCCACTCTGCTTTATTTAAAATAATTTTCAAAATTTGCTGCTGTAATTAGTTACAATCACTCTTAAGTGTTCATTTTGAACTCATTTTAGATTTATAGAAAAGTTGCAGAAATAGTATGAAGAGTTCTCTTATCTCCCTCACCCCACTTACCCTAGTATTAACATCTTAACTATATTCCTTGGGCTGTGTATTATATTTGTGTATTTTTTAGTCCTCCCCCAACTCAAATTGACTGAATGCTCACTTGTTACTATTAGAAGTTTAATATTTTCTTGGATAATGACAAAGATATTTAACTTTTAGACTCTTGGGTTATGTATACTTGTATTCTTTTATAGATATTCCATACCACTCTTAATACATTGACTGCCAATGTTTTTAGATCATGCATCATCCCATTAGTAAAAATTATGAGCAACCCTCTAGAATATTTTTTATAATTGCATTCGTAAAATTATATATGCTACTTTTCTATGTATTATGTGGCTTCTAAAAATAGAGATTTTAAAAGGTTGAGATTAAAAGTAAATGCAGCATGTTGCTAGAAGCTTTAGTATTTTCTTTCCACATTCCAATGAATCATTTTGCACACCCCAGTTTGCAGATTATTGGCTTAAATTACCATCTTGGTTTAAATTTCTTCCTCCTTTCCTGACAGAAATGGAACCTAGTGAGGAAATGATGCTGTTGTGTATATTGTTTTAACATTGATTATCCTGGACTGTGTAATAGAGGAATTATCTGATGTGCAATTTAGAAACAGATGTACTGCTTTGGAGAATTTTACAAACCGAGTTCACTTGAAAACTTTGTGATTAATAAGGTAGAATAGTTTCTCTTATAGCAAAACTATGAATTATGTTTTTCTCAGTGTTAAAAGAACATTAGTCTTATAATCAAGGATTTCGATGTCTATACTGGAACAAAGGCTTTTTTCAGATCTAGGCACAGTATGAAAAATAAGACTCTTTGCAAGGTGCTTGGGAAAGTTCTAAGTAGTTCCCAAGTGGGGAGGCCTTTGTTCTGGAGGAAGAGGCCTAACTTCAAGGGTTAATCAGAGGGACATTGGGAACATCAGTCACTGCTAGTATAGGTCAGAGAGAAAAGTTCACATCTGGGTGTTACTGACCACCAAGCCCTTTCTTGTGGTTCTTTCAGAAGTGATATATGGTTAAGCATCCCAAGAGCACAAACCTCTAGGGTAGATTTATTGGGGGAAAATGTTCCTTGTCCATATGATAAAGTTACATATTTATTTGCTTTGAAACTCAGGTAGGTAAGAATTAAGGGCTTTGTGTTGGTTGTTATTTGAGCAAATATGCTAGTAAGTAACTAGCACCTAACACAGTACCTGGCATGTTGTAAATGTTTGTTGATTGCCCATTGATTGAATGAATTTAGATTTTTATGGGGTCAATTAGTATTACACTACCAGGTTGTGTAAGCATGTGGTGGTTATACAGTTTTTGCTCTGCAACTGTGTGTTAAACTGTATGTATAAGTCATTCCTCTTTGCATATTACGTTTCATGATAACAATGTTTTTAAATGTTCAGGAAAAATATAATGAAGTAAATATCATACATTTAGTTTGTTTTCTTTAGAGGTTATATGCTTAAATTTCTTTTGTCAAGTCGAAGCATAAACATTAGAGTGTTTGCTTGTCAACACATGGAATTTGGTAATTAATTTATATTTAGGAAACCTGTTCCAATTTTGAACATTTTAGGGAAAAAGGTTTCCAAGTGTATCTTGCTAACAGCCAAGAACAGCTGCATTAGGCATGGCTTCTATGTGACATCTGTGAAAATAGACAACTCCAGTAACTGAGCATGCCTGATTGCATGGCATGTTACAGCATTTTATGACGTACGGGAGCCAGAGTCTTCACTGTGATGGAACAGTGTGCTGATTCGTACAAAAATACTTATTGGACTTAAATTATATTTCTGTTAGATAATAAATGGTACGGTGGTAGGGATGGAAACTTACAATTTTAGCAAAAAGTGTAAAATACATTATTTAATTTTATTTATATGTGCTTAAATTAGAAAATAAAAGGATTATTTCTTATCAGTTTAATTCGAAATGCCAGTTGCACATCAATAATAAACAATGATGACTTACCTGGCAGTGTTGTTTATGACCATTGTTAGTTAGAAATAAAAGGGAAGTTTAGAATCTGTGCCATTCATGCAAACATGAAACAGAATTTGAAGATACTTGGGTGAGATCAAGGTAGGGGGAAGAAACACACCTGCATGCCAATTGCTTTTTTCTCTGTTCTCCTGCCAAAGTGGTTTTGGGATTTCTTTCACTTGCATTCCATTTCTCCCTCCTTCAACCCCAATCCTTTGGTATTTACAATTCATAGGACAAGACAATCTTTTAAAAATCAGCTAGTTAATTAGAGGTGACCATAGGGCAGTTTCTAAGTTTATAGGTGTTCCGATGATTAACCGTGCCAAAGGAGATTTCTTGTACTCTTGTACAGACTGTTTTAGTTTTTACTAATAAAAGCATTCACAAGAGGGGGAACCACTGACCTGGCTTTTCCCCCACAGTGCTTCCAATTAGGGATCTATTATCTCATTCCAGATAATTGGAAAAGTATATTTAAAATACTACTTCGTGTAAATATGGTTTTTGCCTGCATTGTATTACTAGGAGTTCTGAACACATCTGGAGTGAAGGCAGCCCCAGGGACATTAAAGCATGCTGTTTGGGTTGGCACAGTGACATTATAGTATATGCCAATTTGTAATGGCTTTTGGAAACAGGCAGTTTTAAACTCTCCCTGAACTATTCCCCCGAGAAATTATTCAATTAGGCACAACTAAAATTAATGTTTAGCATTTTTTGTTTAAATAAAATAGGCAGCTATAAAGGGAAATCTGTGATTCATGCTCTTGTGTTATTTTACTCTAAAATCAAGCTCCTAAGAAATAATTGGGCGTCCTGAAATCAGTGCATTTTCTAGAAGATACATAGTTGCCAGATTCTCCTTAGCATTTTTCATACTGTACAAATGACTCTGTCACTATCTAGGCAGCTTTAGACACCTGGGTGGTTGCCTAGTTTCTGTGCCTGCTGGCCTGCTGGGGAAGGCAGAAACTTCCCGGAGGACTCCTCTGTCTTCTAAGTCAGTGCTTCTCAAACTTTAATGGGCACAGGTATCACCTGGGCATCTTGTTAAAATGAAGATTTTGATTTATTAGATCTGACGTGGGGCCTGAGATTCTGCATGTCTAACAAGCTCCCATGGGCGTGGTCCCTGCTGCTGCTACTGAGGACCACACTTGGAGTAGCCAGGTTCTAAGCAGTAGTGGGGGTTGGGGGTGGGGGGACCTGGATTTAACTTTGATTTCCAATTTGTGGCTTGGCCCAAGTGTGTTCGAGTGGATATGACTCTTATTTTTCTTCCTAGTATATGTCCTTACTTATTTCTCAGAATCCCCAATTCTCCTGGACCTTCATAGGGCCCTCAGTAGACTGTTTTCTAGAAGAGGATGCATTTCTGATGGATTAATCACAGGGGATAATAGCTTCAGTTCTTTTCTTACATGTCTTCCCAAAATCCAGGTGCATTGTCTACCTCATTTTCTCTGATCCATTTTTTTGTAGACATGTTATAAAGGGATAAAAAGTTAACCTGATAATACTGGGTCTACACATGCAGGCCAGAGCCCTCGAGAGTGAAAGGATGTATGAGTAAGTGTGGCTTTGCGGTTTTTATGCAAGCATCGTTACTTCCAGGGTTTGGTTTCTCAGCATTTAGGGCCAGGACTTCGACGGTTGGTTGTTTCAAGGGTGGTCTGATTGGGACGTGGTTAAAATCCACACTAGGTGAAAGCTCTTGAAAGACTGATTCATAACGTGGGTGGTTCTTTATCCATACAAGAGGGCGTTCTACAAGAAAGCATGCAACATTTACAACTGCTGCCCTAGCTATCCTCTTTCTGGTGTGGAAACCAGTTTTTATTCAGTTTGTTGTAGCCCTTGTTGTGGCCCCACTTAGACCCTTCTGATGACATTCTTACCACTAACGGAGTCCAGAGTGCACTTTCCTTAGTTCAGTATGGTGTTTGCTAGAAATTTCTGTGCTTTTTTTTTTTTTAACCTTCAAGCTCTCCCTCTTTCTGTCCATCCTTGGTTTTTTCTATCTCAATACTATTCCTTCTAAAATGTATTAATAGTTCTGATCATGTCACTTGCTTGCTACAACTCTTGGTGGTTCTTCATTGCCTAAGCAGTCCTCCCAAGGCCTTCATGATTTTTGTCATATTTACCTATCGTGTTATTCATTTAATGCTCTTCTTTGGACTCAATTTTTTAAAATTTAATTTTCACTTTTATCAAAATAATACTAATATCTCTACAGAGTTTGAAAACTCAGAATTAGATGGCTTTGAAGAAAAGGAGTTCTCCCCATCAGCCCTGTTTGCACCAAAGTCTTACCCCTCAGAAATAGTGCATCTAATTCTTGTAGTGGTTTATGTTTCAACGTCTGTAGTACAATATACAGTGGACCCTTGAACAACATGGGCTTGAACTGTGAACTCCACGTATATGTGGATTTTTTTCAATAAATATATTGAAAAATGTTGGGGGTATTTGCAACAATTTTAAAAAACTTGTAGAGGGGCCGGGCGTGGTGGCTCACACCTGTAATCCTAGCACCCTGGGAGGCCGAGGTGGGAGGATTGCTCAAGGTCAGGAGTTCAAGACCAGCCTGAGCAAGAGTGAGACTCCATGTCTACTATAAATAGAAAGAAGTTAGCCAAACAACTAAAAATAGAAAAAATTAGCCAGGCATGGTGGCATGTGCCTGTAGTCCCAGCTACCCGGGAGGCTGAGGCAGGAGGATCGCTTGAGCCCAGGAGTTTGAGGTTGCTGTGTGCTAGGCTGATGCCACGGCACTCTAGCCTGGGTAATAGAGTGAGACTCTGTCTCAAAAAAGAAAAAAAAGAAGAAGAAGAAGAAGAAGAACTAAAGTCATGACATTACAAGAAAAAGTTGAATTGCTTGATATGTACTATAGATTGAGGTCTACAGCTGTGGTTGCCCACTATTTCAAGATAAATAAATCCAGTGTCAGGACCACTGTAAAAAAAAAAAAAAGAAAAGAAAAGAAATTTGTGAAACCATCGTTGCAGCTCTGCCAGCGGCTGCAAAAACCTTGCACTTTCAGTGAAATTCCTTTTAATCTCATATTGAAAATATGTGGGTGCAGAATTGCTATAAGAAAGGCATACCTGTAGACTCTAATGTGATTTGAGAAAAAGCAAAGTCATTGTATGACAACTTAAAGCAAAATAAGGTGAAGGATCTTTTAAAGCTTTTAAAGCAAAAGTAAGGGGAAGGATCTTTCAAATTTAATGCAGGCCAAGGATGGTTTGATAATTTTAGAAAGAGGTTTGGTATAAAAAATTTCAAAATGGTAGGAGAAGCAGCTTCTGCTGACCAAAAGACAGCAAACAAGTTCCCAGATGCCGTTAACAAAATCAGTGAGGAGAAGGAACATCTGCTTGAACAGATTTTTAATGTAGATGAAAGTGCCTTATTCTAGAAAAAAAATGCCACAAAGGAAATTTATTAGTAAGGAAGATAAGCGAGCACCAGGATTTAAGGCAGGAAGGGATAGGCTAGCTCTCTGGTTTTGTGCACATGCAGTTAAGGTTTAGGATCAGGACTGCCCTTATCTATAAAGTTGCTAACCTCCAAGCCTCGAAGGGGAAAGATAAACACCAGCTGCCAGTCTTTTGTTGTACAAGGCCTGGACATTGAGAGCCCTTTTTTGGATTGGTTCCATTAATGCTTTGTCCCTGAAGTCAGGAAATACCTTGACAGCAAGGGACTGCCTTTTAAAGTTAATATCGGACAATGTCCTTGGCCACTCAAACTCCATGAGTTCAGCACGGAAGGCACTGAAGTGGTCCACGTGCCTCCAAACACCGCATCTCTAATTCTGCCTCTAGATCAGCGAGCGGATCATAGGAACCTATAGGTGTCATTACACACAGGACTCTATGGACAGCATTGTCAACTCTGTGGAAGAGAATCCCAACAGATAGAACACCACAAAAGTCTGGAAGGATTATACCATGAAGATGCCATCGTTGTTATAGAAAAAGCTGGAAAAGCCATCAAGCCCGAAACAATACATTCCTGCCGGAGAAAACTATGTCCAGATGTTGTGTGCGACTTCACAGGATTTACAGCTGAGCCATCAAGGAAATCATGAAAGATACCATGGATATGGCAAAAAGGTAGGGGGCGAAAGGTTTCAAAATACGGATCTCAGAGAAATTCAGGAGCTAACAGACACCACACCGAAGGAATTAACAGAAGACTTGATGGAGACGAGCGTGTCCGAACCAGCGCCAGACGGCGAGGAGGAAGATGCACAGGAAGCAGTGTGAGAAAACAAAGCGGCGTTAGAGCGTCTGGAAGGAAGGTCCCGATGGTTCAAGCCTGCTTTTGGCTTCTCGTACGACACGGAGCCTTCTGTGATAAAGGCACTGAAACGAAATCAGATGGTAGAAGGAGGATTGATACCATCTAGAAACATTTTTAGAGAAACGAAAAAGCAAGAAAGACAAATTACGATGCATTTGCACGAAGTCACGCTGAGCACGGCTCACTATCCCGCCTCCCCTTCCGCCTCTGCCACCCCTGAGACAGCAAGATCCACCCCCCCTCCTCCTCAGCCTGCTCATCGTGAAGACAACCAGGGTGAAGACCTTTATGATGACCCACTTCCACTTATGAATAATTAGCGTATTTTCTCTTCCTTGTGATTTTTAATAACCTTTTCTTTTCTCTGTATTGTACATATACAGTGTATGATACATATACAAAATATATGCTAATGGACTGTTTATGTTACCAGTAAGGCTTCTGGTCGACAATAGGCTATTAGTAGTTAAGATTTTGGGGAGTCAAAAGTTATACGCAGATTTTCAACTGTGCAAGGGGTCAGTACCCCTAACCCCTACGTCATTTAAGGGTCAACTTTAGTTCAATATCTGTATTTCAAAATAATGTGCTGCATACTTACCTGGCAAGGCAGATACCATGATCATAAAATAATGTGCTGCTGGCCGGGCACGGTGGCTCATGCCTGTAATCCTAGCACTCTGGGAGGCCGAGGCGGGCGGATTGTTTGAGCTCAGGAGTTCGAGACCAGCCTGAGCAAGAGCGAGACCCCGCCTCTGCTAAAATTAGAAAGAAATTAATCGGCCAACTAAAAATATATAGAAAAAATTAGCCAGGCATGGTGGTGCATGCCCGTAGTCCCAGCTACTCGGGAGGCTGAGGCTGTAGGATTGCTTGAGCCGAGGAGTTTGAGGTTGCTGTGAGCTAGGCTGACGCCACGGCACTCTAGCCCGGGGGAAAAGAGTGAGACTCTGCCTCAAAAAAAAAAATAAATAAATAATGTGCTGCTGTTTCTTAATGTTTTTCTGTCTTAGAGATCCGATGACTTCCTCCGAAGGAAGATGTTAATATAACTTGCAGTAAGCCTACACGTACACACTCCCTTCTCCTCCATTGCACACACATTTCAGTGTCAAATCAATGTTTATGACATTGTTACTATGTATAACAAATATTGTTCATGGCCGAGCCACAGGGTGTACTATGATTCGATTTTATTTAATTTTACCTTTTCTCTAAAGTCAGTAATGGCTCCATTCTTATTTTTTTACTTAGTTGATACTTTGACTACCAGTCCCCCATGCTTCTGATAGAATTGTGAAATTCCTTTCTGTATTGGTATAGTGTTTGTAGGTAGCCTGTCAGTTTCATCTTTTGGTTTTGTTTTTTTTTTAATTTCAGCATATTATGGGGGTACAGATGTTCAGGTTACATATGTTGCCGTTGTCCCCCCTGCCCCCCAAGTCCGAGCTTCAAGAGTGTCCATCTGCCAGATGGTGCGCATCGCACTCTTTGTGTATGCGTATACCCGTCCCCTCCTCCTCCCTCCCCCTCTCCCCTGCCCGACATCCAATAGATGTTATTCTTGTATGTGCACTTACGTGTTGATCAGTTAATACCAATTTGATGGTGAGTACATGTGGTGCTTGTTTTTCCATTCTTGGGATACTTAGTAGAATGCATTCCAGCTCTATCCAGGAGTATACAAGAGGTGCTCTATCACCATTGTTTCTTAAAGCTGAATAGTACTCCATGGTATACATATACCACATTTTATTCATCCACTCACGTATTGATGGACACTTGGGTTGTTTCCACATCTTTGCAATTGTGAATTGTGCTGCTAAAAACATTCGGGTGCAGGTGTCTTTTTCATAGAGTGTCTTTTGTTCTTTTGGGTAGATGCCCAGTAATGGGATTGCTGGATCAAATGGTAATTCTACTTGTATCTCTTTAAGGTATCTCCATATGGCTTTCCACAGAGGTTGCAATAGTTTGCAGTCCCACCAGCAGCGTATGAGTGTTCCTGTCTCTCTGCATCCACGCTAACATTTATTGTTTTGGGACTTTCCCCTGAGTCCTTTATTTCCCTGGTCCCATCCGGACAGACTGTTCTGGGATGTCCCTGAACCACAATGGCCTTTGTCCCTGCAGTACCTTTGTCTCTTTTGGAGGTGTGTTCCCTGCGTTCTGGATCCCAAGTCTTCCTCTTTCTTTCCATTCCCTTTTTGGTGGAACACATTCTTCAGGAGCCTCTAAAGAAAGGGTGTGTGGGAGGTAAAAATTTTAAGACCTTACATGTTTGAAAATCACTGCATTCTGCCTTCATGCTTGTTTGGAAGACCGACTGCATTCTAGGTTGGAAATTTTCTTCTCAGAATTTTGAAGGCATTGCTTGTTAGCCTCCAGCTTTCAGTGTTGCTTTCAAAAAGCCTGCCATTCCGATTTCCGTTGTACATGAGCGATTTTTTTCTCCTCTGTGAAAGCTTTGAGAACCTTCTCTTCATCTCTAGTGTTCTGAAATTTCACAATGATGTGAGTGTGACTTTTTATTTTTTCATTCATTGCTCTGGGTACTTGATACTCCCTTTTAATCTAGAAACTCATGTCATTAAATACTGAGAAGCTTTCTTGGATTATTTTATTGTTAATATCCTCCACATGCTTTTTCTCTCTCTCTCTCTCTGTAGCTCCTCTCGTCAGTGTTAGGCCTCAAGAATTAATCCTCCATTTAAAACATTTTTCTCTGTCTTATTTTTCACTGCTTTATTTCTGGGTGATGTTTTTAACTCTATCTTTCTTCCAGTTCTTCTCCTCCCCTGCCCCCTGCCACGTACATATGTTATCCTGTCTCTCTCTTTTTAAAAATTTCTTAACTTTCAGTTTAAAATAATTACAGATTCACAGAATTTGCAAAGATAGCACTCCTTACCCAGTTTCCCCCAGTAGTTACATTTTATATAATTACAGTACAATATCAAAACCAGGAATTCAGCATTAGTGCAGTGTGTGTATATAATTTTATCACTTGTAGATTCGTGTAACAATTACTACAATCAAGAATCAGAACTATCATTGCTGTCTGAATTTCTAAGAATTCTTTCTTGTTCTCTGAAAGTACATTTTAGTTCCTTTTTATACCCTTCTGTTATAATTTTGTGGTTACATTGTCTTTCTATATCTCTGAGGGGCTCTGTGTGTGTGTGTGTGTGTGTGTGTGTGTGTTTGTGTGTGCGCGCGTGTGTGTGTCTTTCTTTTTCCCCCTGTGAGGCTGTTTCCTCTGAGTTCCTTCCTCTCACCCTCAGTTTGGGAACCTTTTCTCAAAAGTCTGTCGATTCTTGGCCAAATGCTCACATTTAAAAGCGGAGCACCCAGAAATTCATGGGAAAGACTTTATATGGGCTGAAGTTTGTTAACTGGCAGTTTGTTTTACGACAGTAGAAGGGATACCCAACCACTTCATTATAGGAGTTTCAAATATCAGAATATATATCCTTTCTCTTTGCCTAGTCTGTTTCTGGAGACAATCCTCCAGTCTCCTCTCAGGAAGTATCTGCTGCTAGAGTTCTGGGTGCTGACTGGGGAAGGAGATTTGAGAATGAGGGGTAGCGAGATGGGGCTCATATATCTTACTAGGTGGACTTTCATTTAGGACTCCTGTTTTTACTACACCTTACCCACCCCCTCAGCTGCACCCAATGTCCTGCACAAAGAGGTCCCCAGTAGGGATTCAGACCTCACTGGAGAAGCCGTGGCCTTCTCCAGAGCTCACTGGATGGCGGAGAAGTTCCCTGGGTTGCTCTGGCTGCCACAGTCACCGGCAAGCAGAAAACACTGCTGTCCAGGTGAAGGAGCTGAGGCCAGCAGACAGGGAACCACAGCCAGGATTGGTGAGCAGGAAACATCCTTCAGGGGATGAAGGAAGGCCAAGGCTGGTGGGCGAGCACATAGTGGGAATTGAGGCATTGGGAGCCAGCTCAGCAGCAGGGTGGTGTGAGCCCTGGGATGCACGATGTCTGTGTCAGGAGGGCAGTGGCAAGGTGTTCACCAGGCTGGAGCTGTGAGCTCACCGAACAGTCGTCTGCCCTGGGTTCACAGTTGGGGCAGAGCACCTTTGGTTATTCTCTGTATCCGTAGTCACTGGTACAGCCATGCATCAGCAGAAGAAGAAAACACACAAGCACCCCAGATCCTGGAGAAGCCCTTTCCTCTTGCATTTTCCCTCCAGCGCCCTCTATGCATAAAGCTTAACGTTATTGCCCACTGCAAAGGAGAAATGCTTAAGAGTTCAGCCAGTTAGTGCAAGTAGGTACTGAAGGGTGAATTTGGAGCTGAGAGACAATAAATTGATAACTAGCATAGAGGAATAAAATACAATGCAAAGTATTAGTCTATTGATATGTTTTACAAAATTTGGACATTTTCAAGTCAGCAGTTCTTTAATTAGTGGTATACCCCTTAGTCAATTTTAGTTGTGCTATATTTCAGGTAGTACTTCGTATTTGGATTTCTTTTCTATGCTTAGAAAGAAATTCAAGAAGCAATGGCACTAAGAGACCTGCTTGTAAATACCTGCCTCTGAAAAGTGCTGGCATGGAGCTTTTCCCTTTATACTCCCTTTTTAGGATGGAGAAACACCCCTAAAAATATGTCTGGAGAGTGAAGACTAGGTGGAAAAAGGTAGGTACCTTTTCTGCAAAGGAGGAATGTTTTCTTCTTAAGTGGAGAAATGTTTCTTCTTCAAGTTATTTGTTTTTTTAAAACAAGAGTGCATGGTTAACTTCAGCTTTCTGACTGACAGATGTCATGGTGCTGAATCTCTCAGCACCTAAATCTTACCCAACTATCTGGGCTTCGTTGGCGATCTGCTGTGAGAAAGGGATATACGGAGAACCAAGGTGATGTTCCTATGGAATGGGAAAAACGCAGACTATGTTTAGTCTGGAGTTAGACATAGACCTGAAATTCGAGACATGAGAGGCGTGAGCAACCAAGTAAAGCATTTGGATTGAAATTCAGAGACCCGTCTTCTGCTGCCCTGCCACTTGCTATCAGGGCAACTTGGACAAATTGCATAGTCTGTGTGGTCCTGTTTTGGCATCTGTAGAATACTCTGAGTTTCCCTGTATGTTTTTCAGGATTGACAGGAGGATCAGGTGAAACAATAAATGGTTACAGTGCTTTAAAATTGTGTTACCATCATCATAAGTATTTTCAAAACTACTCATTTATATGAGACCAAATGCAAACAGGGAGTAGTATAAGCCCTAACTTAGAAATAACACAGTTTTATGAAGTTCATAAACAGATAGTCTGTTTTGTTGAGATTTAAGAGGAAGAACCCAGAAATGTTTAAGACTTTCTCAGTCCCTAATTGTTTGGGGATTTACATATTTTGTTCTCACTGTAAGAATTTGAACATGCTCTAAATATTCAACAGCAGGGGCAGATATGGGAATGTAAGACCGTGATCTTGTTAGCATTTCTGGGTCCCAGAGGAAAGGACATTTCTCTCACCCATTGGATTTGAGGTGTAGGCTGTGTTTCAAAGAGAGCAGAGTTCTAATAGTTTGGGTCTAGATGTTTCATGAGAGACTCTCTAGAAGCTTAAGTGATAAAATAGAGGTATAAAAACTGTCCAGGATTTTCTGTAATTGTGAGAGGGGAAAATGTTAGCAAGTGACCTGGCTCACAGTTGGGGGTTGTAAAACTTAAGATTTGAAATTAGATGATCATGATTATAACCAACCAAATATAGCACAGCAAAAGTAACCACCATTCATTTTTATAACGATTAAAAATAAGATCATATTTTTAATTTAATAGCATTTAAATAATTTCACAGACTATGCAGAATTCCCCCAATTACTATTAATACAAAATATACATACAGCATACAGAACACTCAACTGGATCGTAAGTTGGCCTAATAAGCTAATATTTTCATTTTAGCAAATAATAAAATATTTACTTAATATTTTGGAAGACATTTATGAGGGAAACTTGAATGATCTCATCTTTCAAACAAAGCAAAACAAAACAGGACAAACAAAGCAGTCTTGGGATGTTTGAGCTGATGTCCGCTATTTCTTTTTTAAATGTGAAAAAGCTCTGGAATCATACAGATTGTGATTCAGACCTGGCTTTGCTACTTGTCAGCTGTGTAGCTTTGGATAAATCACTTATCCGCTTTCAGCTTCCCTGTTGGTAACACTTGCCTCACAAGGCTATCCTGAGAATTAATGGAAATAGTACCTTGCTCATACGAGCTACTCGGGAATCATTACATTCCCTTGGTATGTTCTCTTGCATGTTATATAGGGATCCTAAGAGAATTGGAGAAACAGGCTTGCTGACATTCCTTATGGAACCCGAGGTTCCTAAGGATATCCTTAGTGGAAATCAGTTGCCAGTATGTGTGAATCTGTTGCTGGACTCTTTTCTGTTCCATTCATCTTCTTGTCCATCCTTATGTCAATACTATGCTGTCGCGATGACTGCAGCTTTATAGGAAGTCTTGAAATCGGATAGCATGACTTTTCCAACTTTG
The DNA here is from genome assembly GCA_004363605.1 of Indri indri. NCBI lineage: Eukaryota > Metazoa > Chordata > Mammalia > Primates > Indriidae > Indri > Indri indri. The sequence continues at coordinate 2,916 of RJWJ010002634.1, read as the reverse complement.
TTTTTCTTTTTCAAAGCATTGACTAGAAGTGGTGAGAGTAGATACCTTAGCCTTGTACCTGATCTCAGGGGGAAAGTGTTGTCATCTTTAAATATGTTAGCTGTAGGTTTTGTTTGTAATAAACTTTACTGTTTAGAACAATTTTAGATTTACAGAGAAATTCAAAAGATAATACAGAGGGTTCCTATATACCCCACACCCATTTTCCCTTGTTAACATCTTACATTAGCGTGCTATTTTTGTTACAATTAATGAACCAGGACTCCTTGGAGAAACGACTGGATTATTGGACTGGGGAAAGAAATATATAAGATCAGCCTGGAATATCTTGTTTCAGACAGTAAGGAAGTACTTTATAAAAAAAGAAAAAACATTGTTAACCAAAATCAACAGTTGATTTAAATTTCCTTAGTTTTTTTCTAATATCCCTTTTCTGTTCTAGGATACTACACTGTATTTAGTTGTCATGTCTCCTTAGGGTCCTCTTAGCTGTGGCAGTTTCTCAGACTCTCCTTGTTTTTGATGACGTTGACGGTTATGAGGGGTACTGGTCAGGTATTTTGTAGGATACTACACGGATAGAATTTGTCTGATGTTTTTCTTGTGATAACACTGCAGTTATCAGTTATTTGGAGGAAGGCCACAGAAATAAAGTGCCATTTTCATCATATCATTTCATGAGCACATACTATCCATGTGATTCGTGACTAATGTTGACTTTGGTCACCTGGCTGAGGTTGTGTTTATGAGGCTTCTCTGGCTGTAAAGTTACTCCTTCCTACCTTCCCCATTTCCATACTCTACTCTTTGGAAGGAAGTGACTCCATGCAGCCTACCTCTAAAAAGTAGGGAATTGTACCCCTTCCCCCTTGAAAGTGGAATATCTCCATAAACTATTTGGAATTCTGCGTAGGAGATTCTTCTCCCTCATTTAGTAATTTATTCAATCATGTGTTTTTATCAGTATAGACTCATGGATATTTACTTTATATTTTGAGTTATAATGCAAAACTACTTTGTTTTGTTGTCTTCTACCATGGCCATGGGGAACTCTTTCAGATGGCTTCTGTGCTCCTTTGACATACCCCACCAATGTGGTTTTTCTTTTTTTTTCTTTTTTTATCAAGTACTTCCTTACTGTCTGACACAAGATACTCCAGGCTGATCTTATGTATTTCCCACCCCAGTCCTATAATCAGTCATTTCTCCGAGGAGTCCTGGTTCTTTTTATTGGGGATTGGTATTAGAAGCCAAGATCTGGGTGCTAAGTGTGCTCGTTGCTACTGAGGTGGGTTTTTGTTGTTTTTGTTTTTGTGGCCCTCTTGATTGACAAAGCACAGAAATACATGTCTGTGTGTGTTTACTAACCTGTGTGTGTGTGTGTGTGTGTGTAACCGTCTTTATCTATACTGAGTTAAACATGAGTTCGTAGTGCCGTCTCTAATCCATGACCACATGGATTGTTCTAGCCTCATACCCTTGCTTATCTATGAACTCCTCCAACAGTTGAGAATTTGGCCCCACCATCCTCCACTCGTTTCCTTAATTGTTCCGTTCCAGTGCGTATGTCTAGCAGTATCAGAATTGTCAACCTGTCCCTCCGTGGGAAATGACTTTATCAACCAGAATTCAGAGCTTATGTGCAGTTCCTTTTGCCTTTGGTCTTACAGATGTCACTCATTTCCAAAGCTGCTTAGGCTAGCGTCTTTTCTTTCCACCTCTTTTAGTGATGTTTCGTACATGTGTATGACAGTTAGATGATCCAATCACAATCTGCATTCATTTCTGTAATAACCCAACCTCCTAAATTATTTTTTTAAAAATTTGCACACATTAAGGTTCACTCTTTGTGCTGTAAGGTTTTACAGGTTTTGACAAATGCCTGTCACCTATCTGCCATTACAGCGTCATACAGAATATTTTACTGTCCTAAAAATTTCTGTGCTTCACCGATTCATCCCTCCCCTCTTCCTCCCAAACTCCTGGCAACCACTGATTATTTTACTCTCTCTGTTGTTTTGCCTTTCCAGAATGTCATATAATTGGAATCATATAGTATATTGTAGCCTTTTTATGCATGTTGCTAAGAAACACATGTTGATTATGTGTAAATCATTCAGAGCTGAGCACATTATCATCAGGATTCCAGTGTTCTAAAATAATGGAAAGTGTTTTGGGGTTTTTTGTTTTTCCCTGTTACTGTTACCTTATTAAGCAAAGGTTCTAATGTGGCTTACATTTTTTAAAGTAAACATTTTCCTGAAGGCTAGGAAAACTGATGAGGTCTTTATTTATTGTATATACTATAGGGTTGTTTAATGCTTAAATAAGATAATGTATATTAAATATAATGCTTTTCTCATCGTGTCCTCAAAATTAGAGCTGATCGGGTCTTCTCTGAGCTCTGTGATTTTTTGTGTGTGATTATTTTTAAATTTTGTGTTTCCATACTAATATTTAAAAAAAAAAAGAATATTCTGGATGACCACTGTATTGTCTTGCTGTGCAATTCTAGCCCACATTTGTATTTGTGTGTATAATTGTCTTGGATCCCAGTGGTTCTTAGCTGATGAGAAAAGAAGGTATACTTAATACGTAATGATGTATTTGCTTCCAAGAGAGGCCAAGGCCTGTCACTGTGCACTGTATAAAGGATGTCTCCACAGCTGAATAAAGAATAGTGGGACAACCCCAAAGGACCTATACCTTAGTCTGTACATATTCATGTTATAAACAGCAGTGTAGTTTCACAAAACAAGCTTCATCTGTTGACGCTGTTGTTAAATAGAATTTTTAGTTTTGTAGTTTTATTTTTATAAGAATATTTATTTTTAAGGCCGGGCGCGGTGGCTCACGCCTGTAATCCTAGCACTCTGGGAGGCCGAGGCGGGCGGATCGTCCTGAGCTCAGGAGTTC
>RJWJ010002633.1:68138-97663 GCA_004363605.1 Indri indri | reverse complement strand
CGCGACCGAGCCTTTTCCCAGCCCGTCCATGCTCCACCCCAGAGGGCCAGTCTCAGATGTCTACGCTCCCCCAGCGGCGAGTTCAGCAGATGTCTACGCTTCCCCAGCGGCGAGCTCAGCACGTGTCTACGCTTCCCCAGCGGCGAGCTCAGCACGTGTCTACGCTTCCCCAGCGGCGAGCTCAGCACGTGTCTACGCTCCCCCTGCTGCTCTCCTTCTGCTCCATCAGCCCAGTGTCCTTCCCTCCCACGCAGTCTGTGCTGCGGCGGCACAGACGCCAAGTCCCCCCGCGTGACGCGAGCCAGTGGGAAGCAGGTCCCTCTGGCCACAAACGTTGGGAATTTTCCAGAGCAGTTAGGATTAGCTCCCTGAAGCAGCCCAGCACACCCTTCCTTCCGGCAGGTTCCATGTCCCTGAACAGCCTACTCATTTATTGCTTTCCTGTGTCCTGGGCGCTGTCCTAGACTGTTTGTACTGCTCATCAGTAAGCGTGCGTGTCAGCCGCATGTCCATAGGGTCCTCAGAAGGACGACCCCCAGGATCTTGCCCAGCTCTGAAAACTCAAATAATCCTGTGATTTAATCAGCAAATGATAGACCTGCAGCAAAAAAAGAAAAGAAAAGAAAAGAAAGGAAAGGAAAGGAAAGGAAAGGAAAGGAAAGGAAAGGAAAGGAAAGAAGGAAAGGAAAGGAAAAAGGAAAGGAAAGGAAAAAGGAAAGGAAAGGAAAGGAAAAGGAAAGGAAAGCCAAACCAGCCAAGGAACTGCTCTGTGTGAAAGTGCAATCACTCTTTTCTCCTTCCATCCCCAGGGTCCTGGGGGCTTCCCTCCAGCCTGGAGCATCTTGCAGAATGCAGCCCAACACTGCCACCTGGTGTCTGCAGGCCCGGGAAGAGCCCGGTGGCCACATACACTGCTGAGATCTAAGGGGTCCCAATGGCAGCTTTAAAAACTTAGTCTTTCTTTTCTGACTGCAAAAGAACATGCTCGTTGTAAAACTTCCAAGTATGCTTGTAAAGAGTGAGTCTAAAAGCCTCTTACACAGCGGGACGCCAAACCCACCCTGCTTTGACCTCCATCTGGGTATTTCTCTAGTTGTCCTTACCCCCAGATCTCACCAAGTTGTATCTGTTCTTGTGATAACAGTGTATGGTTATGCCCTTATTCTTAGGAGAGTCACACTAAGGCGTGTAGGGATAAGTGCCACAGTGTCTGTGATTGGCTTTCATATGGTTTGGACAAAGCTGAGCAGGGGAGGGAAGGAGCGAGAGAGAGAGAGAGAGAGACCACGTGCATTATCGAATCCAGATGGGTAATATGCTCACTCTTGAAGCTTTTTCTATGTTTGATATTTTTTCAGAATAAAAAGTCACGAGCGTCACTCAGATGTGTGAGGGAAGAGGATAGGCATAGCTCAAATGTTAAATATCCAAACTCAGGAAGGCAGGTACTCGGATGTATTGTAAATGGCCCAGTAAATAGTGCCGCAAATCGCACTCTCATAGATTTCATAAGCTATTTGTATTTCTTCTTCTGGGAACCGCCTGTTTATATCCTGCAATTTTCTATGGGGTTGTTCCTATTCCTCTTTCAGATCTATAGAAACTCTCCCGTCTTTTATACGTTGCAATTTTCCTCCAGTTTATTTAAGCTATGTTGAATTTGTTTAGGATTTTTTAATTTGGGTTTTTTTCCCCCATAGAGAAGTTTTTAGTTCCTATGCAGCAAAAATAATTTATCTTTACTTTATGTCTTTAGAAATGCCTTCCCCATTCAAGATCATAAATAAATACACCCATGATGTCTTCTACTATTTTTATATTTAAATGTTTAACACTTCAATATTTGATTCATCTAGAACCTATTGTCACAAGAAAGACTGAGATCAAGATTTATAACTTTCAAAATTGCTTGCCAGTTTTCCCCATTTGCAAATATTCACTATTTCTACACCACTTTGAAATGTTACCTGTCTCATATTCTAAATTCATATTTCTATTTTCAGTTTTTCTGATTATGCTCTGTTACATTACCCACCAGTTATATAAGTTGTACATTTTATGTAGTATTAATATATATAGTACATAAAACGTCATAGTAATATATTTTAATATGTTTTACATACTTCCCATGAGCCTTTCAAACCTTTTCTATTTTTATTTTTTAATTTTTTTCCTCATGCTACCTTGTCTAAGAGTTTCCATTAGCCTTTTTAAAAAGAATTTTTCCCATAATCTGTACATGTATTTTTCCAGATGAACATAGGTGTCATTCTATCAAATTTCACCCAAAATGTCTTGTTGATATTTTATTGGAATTATATATATTGAATACATTGAGGATTTTGATACTTTTAAAAACAATTTTTCTGCCAAGATCATGCAAGATTAATACCTGTTTAAGCTGTGTTCTATATCCCACAGAAAAGTGCTGAAGTTTTTTTCACGTAGACTCTACCCTATCCATGTCGTATTAACTTCACTGCTACAGTCAATTAAATCTATTTTAACTTCTGTATAACAAAGCGATTGATTCTTACACGTCAAACTTGTGATTAGCCCTCATGTAGAATTCTCTTTTTAAAAATAATTTTCTTTTTATTTTCCAGGAAGATATCAGTGAAAATAATCACAATTTTCCCTTCTCTTTTCCCGTGCTTATAGGTCTTTCATTTCTTTTTCCTGTTTAATTGCATTGGCTAGCACTTCCCAACGGTGTGGAAATGACACTGGTGACAACGGCCATTCTTTCTGCTCTGACATTTGACAGCACAGCGTACAGAGCTCCGTCACTGTGCGTGGGGCGTGCTGACCTGCATGTGGCCCTCGGCTCCTGTTCCTCAGCTGTCAGCCCCCAGGGCTCATCTCCAGGGAGGCTTCTCCCAGCCATGTGATCTAAAATGCCTCATCCCCACTCCTGTGTCAGTCTCTACTTGACTACCTTGTTTTATTTTCTTCGCAGCTATTACTTGTAGGATTTATTGCGCATTATGCATTGAATTCTGAATTTGTTTTGTATGTCTGCTTTTTATCTTTTGCCTTCATGTAAACTTAAGCTTCACTAGAGCAAGAACCTGGTCTGCCCACGAGACGGTATCTCTCCTGGTGGATGAACATTGGACCTCCCAGCGGAGAAAGAACAATGAATGCATTTGTATTTCCTCCCATGTTTTCACCACCTCCCATTTCATTGTTATGCAACCTTGTCACATTCCACTGTCCTCCCGCCCCACCACCTTTCGCGGAGTTCTGTCGCCCCACGGGTGAACTGCGTCCATGTACCCAACAGGGCTTTTGCGTCGTTCTCCACCCAGCGCTTGGTTACATTTCCTCAGCTGTTGCTTTCTCCGAGGTCTCCTGAGTGCAATGAAGTCTCTGACCCTCTCATGTTTGGGAGTCTCTTATCTGAACAATTTACAGTGTGGTCTTGATACACTTTCTTAGACGTTTCTCAGAACTTCATACACATGGCTGCATTTCCCTTTGCCAAGAAGTGTGGCTCCCGTGGGCACACCTTCCCTCCGCCCTTCTTCTGCGCGTGGGGTCAGGGCCCATGCGGGTCATTTGCCTTTTGCTCTCAGGTTCCTTTCTCCCGTCTCTTCCTTCTCAGCATTGCAGGAGACGTCCGTCCGAGCTCTCTTGCTGTCCTGTCTCCTCGGCACTCTCGGCAGACGAGAGGAGGGCCGGGGAGCTTGGGTTTCTCCCTGTCCCTGCCTCAGCTGGCGTGTTTGTCCTCAGATCCAGCTGCCTCTCTATGCTCAGGCCCGGCGCTTCCTGTCATCGTTTCTCCCGGTGGCACCTGCCCTGGTGTTTCACCCTCCTCGTGAAATACCTGCAGTGACTTCCAGTGACTAAAATTACAGGAGTGCCTAGGAAACGTGCTGAACGACGCCAGCATTTTCTGTGTTCCTTTCTCTCTGGCCACCACTTTTCAAAGATTATAGAGCAGGGTGTGCCTGTCGTTGTTCTGATGTTTGTGAAGGGCTATTTTGGCTCTTTAAAAACTCTTGTTAAGCATCGGGGCATACTTCGTCTGCTGCCTTCTCCTGCCAGTCCGTTATCAGTCTATGACTTTATTTTATTTGCTGTTATATATACTCTTCACAATGAGTATATTTATGGTTATTATCTTAAGTCTATTCATTTATTTTTCAATATTATAGTCAACCTATAATTGTACCTATCTATGGGGTACACAGTGACGCTTCAATAATACAATGTACAGCGATCAGATCAGGGTCGTTGGCATATCCGTCATCTCAAACATTTATCATTTGTGTCGAGAACATTCAAAATCCTCTTTTCTAGCTATCTGAATATATATAATGAATTCTTGCAAACTGGTCACCCTACAGTGCTATGGAACTGCAGTCCCCAACCCCCAGGCCACGGACCAGTACTGGCTTATTAGGAACTGGGCCACACAGCAGGAGGTGAGCAGCAGGCCAGCGAGGGAAGCGTCACCTGTATTTACAGCTGCTCCCCAAGGCTCGCGTCACCGCCTGAGCTCCACCTTCCCGCCCACTCCCTGGACAGTGGAAAAATTGTCTTCCATGAAACCGGCCCCTGGTGCCAAAAAGGTTGAGGACTGCTGCCATAGAATACGAGAACTCATTCCTCCCATCTAGCTGCCATTTTGTATTCTTTAACCAACCTCTCCCTATACCCTCTCCCCACGACCCTTCCCAGCCTCTCATAACCACTATCCTACTCTCTACTTCTAGACATCAACTTTTTAAGGTCCCACACGAGTGAGAACATGCAGTACGTATCTTTCTGTTCCTGGCTTATTTCATGAAACATGCGTCCTCCAGGCTCATCCATGTTGCCGGGAATGAGAGGATTTCATTCTTTTTTGTGGCTGTGTATTATAATATTCAATTGTATGTATGTACCACAATTTCTTTATCCGTTCATCCTCCGAAGGACACTGAAGGTTGATTCCGTATCTTGGCTACAGTGAATAATGCTGCAATAAACATGGGGGTGCAGAGATCTCTCTGATATACTGATTTCCTCTCCTTGGGGTGTATACCCAGAGTTTTTTGAGAAACCTCCATAGGGTTCTTCACAGCGGCTGCACTAATTTATGTTCCCAACAGTGCGTTCCTTTTCTCCACATCTTTGCTAGCATGTGTTATTTTTTTATTCCTGATACAAGCCATCCTAACGGGGGTGAGATGGTATCTCTCTATGGTTTTGATTTGCACTTCCCTGATGATTAATGATGTTGAGCAGTTCTATAATACATTGTTATCAGTATTTTAGACTGTAGCTTTCAAACTCTCGTGCTTGTGAAACAGATACAGGGAAACGTAGCCCAAAACTGCCCTGACGTTTTACAAGTTAGAGCTCTCACCAATCACGGTAATATTTTGCTCATCACCTTAACAGTTTTAGCTCATACAGATGATAAAATATCAAGGCGTTAAAATGTGGGGTGAAAAAAGTGAAATTTAAGAGGTTTGTTGACTTAAATACCTGTTGAGACCCTGAGATGTAATTCTTCTACGTGATGGGAACGTATAATACACAAAAATGGCAAAAGCCATTGTCCTTACATTCTGTTGTTCTCACCCAAGGTAAAAACTCTGAGACTACCTAAACACACTTAGAAACAGCTTATTCTAACACACCCGCATATGCTGATCAAATTAGGCAAATAACAGCGGCACTTTGACAACGGAAGATGCCCGTTTCTAGAGTACACACAGTGGCAGCCAATCACAGCCTTCCCACCCCTGCAAACGCAGGTGAGTCTCGCATCCCGGCCATTCCCTACGGGATGGGTAGGTGTAGGACAGATGTTCTATTAGTGGCAACTCAGAATGTGACTCAAGAGGGTCTGGTTCAGGGGGGAGAACCTGCGGACTTAAGGCCACATGTGGCCTTCTGGGTCCTCAAAGTGAGGCCTTTTGACTAAATCCAAATTTACGGAACAAATCCTTTTATTTTTATTAATACATTTTTGTCTTTAATATTTTTATTTTTAAAATGAATCTATTCAAAATACTAAAGAATAAAATAAGTTTCAATGAAATAATCCTCCCAGACTGACAGGCACAATTAGAGTATTAGTGAGCCGTAAGGGCTAAATTGACGGCTGCCACACTCATGATTTAGTTCTAACTTCCCCCGCCTGACTGGCGCCACTAATGCAAGAGGCTGGTTGGCGAGAGTTTATGGGGGTCAAGTGCGCCAGTCTGTTGTTATCAGCTTTTGACAATGGTGCACTGTGTTCCTGTTTGAAGTGGAATTTGTGAATAGTTGCACAGTTCGACAGTATTTTTTAATTCTGTTTAACAGCCAATCACGTCAAAGAAGACCAAGAGAACACTGAAGGAAGAAAATAGATTTTTCAAATGATGATTGAGACTTGCAATACTATCTTGTTTCTGCTAAAGATGATTTGCTTGCTTTGTGATATTGTAGTATCAACATTAAAGAAATTCAATGCTCATCAGCATTATAACACTCATAAGGACCACAAATAAATTACAGAGGCACGAAAACTTGTATTGCAGAAATTAAAAGATGAAAAGCAAAAGCAGAGACAATTCTTTCAAGCAGTTAGCAAAGGTCACTGATGAGCAGGGTAGTACATGTGAATCATTTAGAGAATACACAGCAGTTACAGACCTATTAATTGGAGAATACAAGGAAAGTTTCACTGAATTTGAGAATCATGACATCACACTCAAATTAGCACTTCAGCCTCACTTAGTTGATATTCACCAAGGCACCTAAAGAACTACAAATGGAACTGATTGAGCTCTCAGTAGATGACTTTATTTTTTTAATTATTTTTTTGAGACAAGAGTCTTGCTCTGTCACCCTGGCTAGAGTGCAGTGGCGTCATCATAGCTCACTGTAACCTCAAACTTCTGGGTTGAAGTGATCCTCCTGCCTCAGCCTCCAGAGTAGCTAGGACTATAGGCACGCACCACTCAGCTAATTTTTCCATTTTTAGTAGAGATGGGGACTTGCTCTTGCTCGAGCTCGTGTTAACTCCTGAGCTCAAGCGATCTTCCCACCTTGGCCTCCCAAAGTGCTAGGATTACAGGTGTGAGCCACTGCACCTGGCCAGTAGATGACATTTTAAAGTCATTGTTTAATGCTCAGAAAGATCCAGTTGAAATATGGAAAAATGAGAATACCCACACCTTCAATATGCCCCAAAAATGCTTTCTTGCTTTTCAACCTCTTGTTGCTGTGAATCTGCATTCTCCTACCTAACCTTAATCAAGACACCCTTAAGATCACAAATGACTGATGCCCCTGTAGAAATCAACTAAAACTGCAGACCTCCATGCTGCAATAAAATATCCAAATGCTTTCCAACAAAAAGCAGATAAAGTCATTAAAAGGTTACCTTTAAAATTAACAAATAGTTTTTCATTTTTTGAAATTATTAAGTACATAGTGGTTAGATTTTTACAGAGTAATCTACATTTTTAAGTATATCTAATTGAAGTTTCTTGAATGGTCCTATTTGATCACAGCTAAATTAATGCAGCCTTCCAATATGAAGTTTCCCCACCCCTGGTCTAGTTCCTGTCCTAAAAAGTCAGAAAGGTCTGGTTGGGTGTCAACGCATCATCTGAACCAGAGATGGGCCTATCGGCCCCATTTTGTGAAACCAGGACAGTCTCCAAGCCCCACGTCTCACCCAGCCCTGCCCTTCAGAAGCAAGGCCAGTTCCTACTTGTCCCAAGGTTGTTGCTGAAAGTAACATCCCATTTCTTACTGGCTTATTTACTCCTAAAATGCGTTCATAGGAGGCCATAATTATTACTGGTTCAGTTGATTACTCTTGCTTAGAGGGCATTCCATAATGCTAACAAGACAAGTTTGGAGTTAGGTTTTGGTAACCAGTAAGTGTAATCATTTCTTAGAAAAAAGAAAAAATTTTCAGTCACTTCTGTAAATCCTCCTAAATTGTCCAAAGCTCGTAACATTAATTCGCTCAACAGAGATTTTATAGAGTATCAGACACCGTTCTTCTGAAGAAAACTAGAGTGAAGAACAGTGATGGAGGGTGCCCTTTTCAGATGGGCTGGGTGGTCAGGAAGGGCCTCTTTGAGGAGACATTTGAGACTGATGGTTGGGCAAGCTGTGCAAATTCCCAGCAGGTTTTCCAACCAGAGAAAGATGCAAAATCCCCCTAGGAGGGCCTGCGGTGAGCAAGGGAGGAATTGGTGGATGCGGTCGTGGGAATACCCAGGAGCTTGGATAGGTAAGCCGTGGTAGGCACTCTGGGTGGGTGGTCATTGGAGGATTAGGAGCGGAATGACTTGGTGTCTACGGTTCATCCTGGTGGCTGTATGGAGAACAAATTGTGTATGGGAGAGGGTGGACAAGGGTAGCAGCAGCAGGTAGCCAGGGGTTTGGCTCAGATGACTGTGGGTTGGTCTGGAGTGGTAAACCCTGAGGTAGCGAGTGGCCCTCAGATCCAAAATACATTCTGAAGACAGAGTTTGTGGGCCTTGATGGATTAAATATGGGGTGTCACAGAAAAAAAAATAAAGGATGCCTTGGGTTTTGAGCCACTGGGGTTGGTGTTAATTACTAAAAATGGTAACACTGTAGAATAATGCCTGAAGCACAATCCTGAGTTCTTTAAGGCACACATCTAAGCTGCCTTGTTGAGAACTCAAGAGATCAGGGCCGGGGATGTTCTGGATGTTACGTGATGGATGAAGAGCCTGATGAGATCACCTAGGCAGACCGCACTTTAGGGCACTCCCAAGCTCAGGGATAGGACTTAAAGAATTCTTTAAGTCAGAATTTTCATTAAAATAGTGTAATTAAGAAACTACAGACTATCGAAACACATAGACTGCTATTAAAATGTTAGCAGTAATTTTAAATTTCCTTACTCAAATGCAAATTATGTATTCTAAGACTGTTCCAAAACACACTGTTCTGAAATAACTGCACAATATAGTCAAAACATATTTATTACTTTAGTGCCATTTTGTACACTCCCGTACAAATACAAGAATATAGCCATATTTACAAGTATCGAAAAAGAAATCTGTATATTCAAATCCAACATCTAAATAAAGTAGCGCCAAGTTCTGAACCGCCACAGTTACAGCAGACGGGGGGAATTACTTCTCACCCTGCCCCTCCCTTTTCAAACAGTCCCTTAATGCTAAGGTTGTGTTTAAACAGAACAGGAAACTATTTTTGAAATGGGATAACAATTCTTTGTAAAGTTTTAAGCACCTTCTTCCCAAGATTTTACAAGTGTGAAACATAAGAGATTCATAAGAAATATAAAACCACTCACTTGGGGCTATTAAAAGAAGCAGAATGAATGTCTTGAACAAGGGTTGGAGCATGGAGTTGAAATTCCGGTGTGCTTAAAATCTGGAATTTTAGTCCAAGTTTTAAAATGAGTTAGAAAATGGGAAGAAGGTAGAAAAGCTGTTTCTTCCTAGGAATTTCTAATAGACTCACCTTCATATTAATATTTTGTTACAATACCAGTTTTTAAGATTGGAAGGAAAACTACTCATCTTTCAAAACAGTAAAACATAAAAACTCTCAAGTTCCCTAGGGGCTATTCAGTATTTCTATCTTCAAATCATCTGAACAAGGTACATATTCAAATCTATGGCAACAGGCCAACTAAGTAAGGAATATGTCAGGATATTATGCCTATTTTGATAGATATTCCCTAGTTACCTTAAGTAGGTTAGGAGCTGGACATCATGTCTGTATTAAAGTGCAATATTTAAAACATTTTACTACAGAATCATAAGTGGATCAAACATTACAAAAATTTTAATTTTCTGCATTTAAAAATTCACTAAGAAATTTCAAGTTAGACATCTTCTAAATATGTGACTATTTCAAAATGTAAACATTTTTTCAAAACAAAGGAAAAGAGCGACAGGATCAAAAAGCTATTAGTGAATCAAATCCAAATCTGCCTACATCACAAGTTGCCATCTGATCAGGAAACATTCGCCTATTACGTTACAAATCGCTCACTTCTTTCTAGGAAAGATACAGTAAGGGTTCTAGCTTATCACAGCTCTTTGGGGTTTCATTTACATGCACTAATTAAGTTCAGCAAATGTTAACATTAACAATCTCACAGGCATGAACATTTCATGGCAATATAATTCATGACATTTTTTTCTCACATTTTTAAAAATATTCTTAGGTTACAAGAAAAAAATCAGCTTCCAGTATAAGATTTTAATTCCTCTTATTTACACTGGAACATTTTTGTATTTTAGAAAATACCAACAATACTATTGCTTACAGTTTACTTTTAAAATTGAGAAGTTTAAGCATTAACTTCTATACTTTAAATACGCTTAAAGCACAAGTGCAATTTTGAAATTTTTGCATTCCAGAATCTAGTAACATTGACGTTGATGTCTAACATGGAAAGTAAGCCCTTGGTGCTGCCAGTTCTGGAAGCACATATCTGCCTCAACAGAGGGAAGGGGGACCCTGTAAATCAGATGTCAAGATTTTGAAGTTAAAATAATCTTTTGGGGGGGGGGGGGAATTTTTTTTTTTTCATACAGAATCCCTCATGATTTGATACAATATTGGCAGTGTTAAGCTAAGACCACATGACTAATAATTTAGCAAAGAAAAAAGTCAAGGTAATTTTATAGTAGCAATAGTTTCTTTTTTTATTTTAATATACTTTAGGAAACAATATACAAAGCTGAGCTTCCCTACCATTTCCAGATAACAGCAGGAAGCTCCAATTACACAAATTTAGCGTTTTGTGATGGCTAAGAACAGCAGTCAGCACCAGACTTGAACAGTTAGCTACAACACAAACATCCTTCAAAATGAAATGTCATAATAGCAAGACAGGTAAACCAGGGTTTAACAAATGACAACCACTTGGGAAGTGACGTAATCATTCTTGTTGAATTTCATGTTTCATTAAATATCTTATACACAATTTCCTGTTAATATGCTTTAAACAAAACTTCCCTTAAGGAATTATTTCAATTAAGTATAAATATTCAACAAGAATAGTTCTGATAAAGAATCCCCAGGTAGTTCAAATTCTAATATGCACTGACCGAAGGAAAAGAAAAATAACGATTTTTGTTTGTTTTAACATGTTTATTACAACAGGTACAATTCACATCCGACTAGCTTGTTTCCTCTCCCCCTCCCACAACCACGTTCACCGGGCCACTTCCTTGTATTTGAGCAACCAGTGTACTCTCAGCACACACGCCCAGCAGTACTTTTAAGTCCATTCTTACAGGGTGCAAATGGATTTCAATAATTTATACAAACAAGTGGGTTATGCTCAATCACTGCAATTTTAAGCTACTGTACACAGGAATGAAAAGGTTATAGAAAAGTGCCATAGCAACAGTGCCTTAAGAAAGGAGAAAAAGAGGAGCTTTAAAAAATGGATAAAATCAGATCAAGGATTTCAAGAGGGAAATGGAACACACGGGAAATGAAAAACATTTCTCTGCAAAACAATGGAGAAGCACTGCTCTTGATCAGGTGCAAGTGTGGAAACAGTTGTTTCATGATATTTTATACACTGCCCATATGGTTCAAAATTGTATCCTTAGACACAGATCGCCTGGCGCTTGCACTGAATTTTTGAAAATGCAAGATTTCTGAGTGATAAATTAACCCCCCAAAATTTTTTTTAAAAAAGCTAATTTTGCAGACAGGTTTACATGTAAAAGGCTAGGTATTTAGCCACCTCAGCATTGATTAGTTTTGGATGTCTAAGCTCTGTTACACATGGCTTCCCATGGCTTCACTCTACAAAACATATTTACAACGTGAAGAATACATCTACAAGAAATCTACATTTCAAGGGTTTTACAAATCAATCTTGTATCTTTCCCCTGAATTGACTCTCACAGATCCCGTCCCCTTGTCATTTTCTTTGCCCAGCTTAACGGTCCAAAGTCTACTTAAATGCAGCTCAAAAAATGTTAAGATTGGGCAATAGATTTACAGTTTCTGTACTCAAAACCATGTGCAATTATTCACATCTTCACACCATGAAGGAATTCTGATTTTTTAGCTTTTCAAGTTCCTTAATTTGTTGTCTCAAAAATAGTATCCTGAAAAATAAAAGCAGACATTAGAATTCGTGTGTACGTAAATGTCACAGAAAAACCAAGCTTTTAACTACAAAAATATCTTAATAAAATGAGTAATTACTAATTAAGATTAAATAATTAAAAACTGTTTTAGTTTACAATTAAGACAAAATAACCATTTTAATACATGATATATATAAAGTGTCCAGATGACAAAAGAATGTTTTCATTTTCTAACAATTTCTCAATTACTTTGAATATAATGATTTAAAATTTGTTGTTCTATATATTGAATCATTTTTTTTTTTAAAAAGCAGTAGGTATTAAACATAAGATAAACCCACTAATACAGTAAGATTAGAATTAACTAGTGGTGTAAGAGGGTAATCATTCAGAAGAGCAATTCTCAGTGTAGATGTAGGGACATGAAAATGGAGCCAAATAAAAGTCCAAATGATACGCTGTATGTTTAAAAAAATAAAATAAAATACAAATCCCACAGTTAAGTAGATTTCCATAAACTTCATAGAATGTGTCCCCTTTTGACCTCTTTGTGAATTAGGCATAATCATATATATCGGCTTGATATTTGACTGTGTATACTGTTTTCCTAAGATGCAATAATGAATAGCATAATCTCCTAAAAGTCAATGATCTGTCTAGCAAGCCGAAATGAAGTTTTATGTATGTTGGAACTGCTTTCAGAGAAATCCTACAGTGAAAAAATCGCATTTGATATTCAAGAAGTACTTCCAGAAACTTCAGTAATTAAGAAAACACCTCGTTTTCCCAAATTTACTATAAATTCCCATTTGGTATTTATTAAATGGTTGCGATTTCATGACAGGAGTGATTCAATCTGTAACCCAGTAACTTACACAGACAGCACGTGAAGCTATTGAAAGTTTGTCCTCAATTTTATAATTAATAAGCATTCAAAATTTAAAAAAACCTATGCTATTTATTGTGACTTAGATATTCTACTTGAGGAAATAGTAGATTAGGAAATAAGTCTGGGGTGAAAAAAATTAAAATAACAGGTACACTACATCTCTAAACTTGCTGGAAAAATTATTTCTGTAATTTCCAAGGAATCTATTGGTGGTACAAGGACAATACAAATAGTAATTTGAAATTTCAACTAAAGTAAATACCTTTAGCAAGCGTGTTAACCTCAAGAGGGAACATTTATAATTACTTGCTGTCAACATTTTACTTTTTAAATAATATATTATTGTAGCTTATGGAGTTATAAGGGAAGAAGCCTAATGAAGTATTTATCATGAGTTAAGAAAAATAAAATCTACGTGCCTTATCAGTCACCAGGAATTATTAAATTATGAAAATAGTTACAGAACATGATACAATATATAAAGAGAACTTTAAATTTCATAAATAAAATATGATCTATGTTCTTTGAGTTAAGATACATAATTCAAAGAAACAAACATTTATTTCAGTGAAAAACTTACCTTTGCTCTCGCAAAGTTGCTTGAATTTCACATACTCGGACTAAAGATCTTAAATTTTTTAATTCAGTACAAATTTCTGACATGTGAACGCTTCCCATGTTATGGGCTTCTTCACGTAATCTTGATGCCTATGATAAAGGGAATAAAGACCATATGTAATATATTATAAATCACATTAACATATACAAAATAAAACATTAAATTTCTTTACACTTTGAAGACACAAAAATACTGGTGAATTTAAGAAGAAAAATGATTCTAAGAAAATGTCTCTAATGGTGGAAGGTACTTATTTTTTAAGATCTCCCCATCAGGTTTCTTTAAAAAATAGCATTTTCAATCTTAGGATAGTATAGCACCAGGAAAGGACTCATAATTTGTGGTTAATAAAAGATTCTGGGTCAGCCAAAGAGATTGTCATTCCTGCAAGTTCATGTATAATATTGATCAAAGAGCCTCATCATACTCCCTATATATCATGAGACACGTAACATATTCTCTGTTAACTTTTAGAATACCCCAGAGATGGTCAGTTATCTAATAAGAAGGAGAGGCAAATGGCAATAACCTACAATGTCCTAAAATCTCCCATCCCAAAGAAAAAAATGTCACCTAACTTCTAGTTGCTAGTCTAGTAGGAGAGTCATCTGAGATTAATAGTTCCAATGGATTCTGAAACTATCAGAGTGGCTGACTGGCAAAAGCACAACAGTAAATTGGAAAACTCATTATCTGCACTGCTTAGCAGTTTTAAGCAGCAAAGAAAGCAAATATAAGGCCCTTAGCACCAAGCTAAATGCTAAGTACTTGGTAACAGTAACTACAACAATTGTATTAAAATACTATCTCCAGCACGTTGGGAAGTAAAAGAGGACAGCTTGAGGCCACAAATTTGAGGCCAACCTGAGCAACACAGTGAGACCCTGTCGCTACAAAAAAAGAATAATACATAAAAAAAATATTTTGTGAAACCACAGAAGATTAACTACTTTATAAATTACTACTTTATAAATATATATTAAATATTTTATAAAATGACTACAGATAATCAAATCAGGAACTAGTTATTTTAAATACAGCTTGAATGTAAAGTGGTCCAGATTAGATTTTCTTAGATTTTCTGAAAGTTGAATGAAGTCCTGTCTTGCTAGTCACTCAAAGGTAAAGCACGGGCTGTCAGTCAGGTAACACACCTGCTTCTCTGCATGATCCGCGGGCCACCCTTGAACATGTTTTATGAGATTTTCATTGAAGTGTGCTGCTAGCGTGGGGGTTAACGAACACGCAGGGCGGGCAGATGAATTCTGTGGTACGACTGTTGCATTTGATGCATTACTACCAGAAGTATGATTTGGACCAGGTGACGGACTTCTCTGGCTACTAGAAGAGAAAACAGGATGTTTAAAAGCAGTTTTGGGGTATCCTAGAAACTGCCTGTTAGTAACTTGTTTTAATTTAAAAGATAGCCAAATTCTTAAGAAAAATTTGTTATTTTTAACATCAAATAAACAGAATTAACAATCCAAAGTATATTATCATGCATTTCTCAATACACTTTTTTGGGGAAAAAGAGCCCTTTTAACACTACTGTCAGAGTCAAATGTAAAATAACCGTTACTGTCCAAACGTGACAGCAGAGCCTGTTGTTGACTGTGTATACCACAAACACTACGAAGACTGTAACTAAGAAATGGTCACATTTAACAGCTGCAGATGTAAGCCACATCTGAAGACTGTATCTCATACACATCTAGGTAAGCAGGGGAAAAATATGCATTGCCTTTGACTGTTCAACATCAGGACAAAGAGTTCTGTTAAATCAGAAGGTGAAACAATGTGAAGCAAAGTACAGGCATTTTACTGGATAGCACTGAACGAGCACAGTGGCAAAACAAGACCAAAAAGTAACACTCTGAGATTGTTTATCTTCTTTTAAAACTAAACGGTTTGGGTCAGGGTGTGGGGATATGGTGGCGAGAACCAAAAAATTTAATCACCCAAGTTGATTTCCTACCTGCTTCACCAGACTTGGCTCTGAATGAATTTCAGTTATTTCCAAAAACTAAATCTCCCAAAGGATGAAGAGTTTTCATCACTGAGGATATTTAAAATAATACTGCAGCCTCTAAAGACAATTTAAAAGAAGAATTTCCCAAAAATGTTCTGAGCAATGGCAACATTGCTGGAGTAAGTAGACAGCTTCCCAAGGTGATTATTTTGAAGGGAACAACTCTCATTTGGATGTGTAAGTTCTGAAATGCTTGTTTAGAAAACAACAATAAAAACAACAGGTGAATTATTTTGCCACCTCATAGAATGAAATTAAAATAGGAAAATCAATCAAATGAAAACTATTCATTCAATAAATTTCATTTAAAGTTGTACTGTTAATACAAAGAAAAATGACAACATAATACAGCACTTATTTATCTAAAAAGCAATCTGTACAGGGTCAGAGTTGAAGCTATTGGGAAAGCCTGATATATACCAGTTGGGAAACACTGGCCCAAGTTTTCGATGTGAGATTTTTGGCTTCATCAACATACTCAAATCAAAACTGCTATGAGGAGGTTAAAAAGTGATGTAATTCCAACAAAGTACTGTAAAATCATGTGCCCCTTTTGTACAAGTATTATATATATTTTTAGTCCCATAATATTCTACTAAGCAAAATTTTAAAGAGCCACTTTCTTCAAAATAACCCAAGCTTCACTACTAGAGACAATTATATACTTGTTGTATATAAGATCCGTTTTTGTAAATTGTATAATACATGAAACTACATTAGGCTACCCATGTATTCTTCCAATATTAAGTTCTATTATGCATATATAATAGTCAAACAATGCAGTGTGCCATATAGTAAAGAAGATAACGTATCTCAGTACACAATATCAACTCACCTTGAGCGCTGAAGACTTCGAGGAGAGACAGGTTCATGACCTTGCTGCTTGTCAGCAGTTACAGGCTGCTGTGTGGCCGATTGTGACACTGGTCCTTGCTTAACTACTGGTGTACTAACCTGAAATGTCAAAATCTGGTAAGACAGGCTTCTATCACGTAGGCAAATAGCATGGAAACTAAAGAAAAGCCTAAGTTCTAGTACCAATGAACCTATCCTATTATTTCTACTCTCCAGTGATTAAGAGAGCAGGACTGTCTTGCTTTGTAAGATTATTATTAGTGATACAAACATTTAATTGGGTAAATTATTGTTTAGGCCCTCAAATCCAATCCACACTCTCCCTGCAAATCTAGTCAGTTAACTACAAACACTGCAAAATCTAGAGTTTTAAAGAAATGAAAACGAAGGACTTGCCAAAGGTCACATACTAGAAGACAGTTAAGTTTTGAAACTTAACTTTTAACAAAAAAAAATTATTAACAAAAAAATTAGATATATTTTTTTTTGTTATATGGCCCAACACCATAAACTTACCTTCCTAACACAGCAGGCTGTTATTTTTGTATCAGTAAAAGTAAATATCTATGTTACCGCATCGTACAAATACAGATGCTCAGATTTCAACCACATAGGGAGAAATATATAGATTGATCTATGAACTATACGAAATCAACCGGACAGTTTTTCAAAGATGCCACCCTACAGAGGTAGACCAAGAGGTCAAGGGGACACATACACTACTTATATTCAGATGCCACAGTCAGAGAAAAAAAGCAGTTTAAACACAAGCCCCAAATTAAGGCACAAAGGCCGATGCAGCCTTTTGTGATTAAGTCACATCTTCTAGCTGCTAGTTTTCTATTTGTTCCAAATGATTAATAATTCTCCCAAACAAATCTGAAAGGTCCTGCTACTTCTGAATATTATCTATCAATTCTAATCAAAAGTCTTTTTTAAAAAGTACACTTTAGTAAGTTCTACATTACATAAGCTTGTGTCCAATTATTTTTTTAAAACAACTTGAAAAGGTTTTTTGAATGCAAAAACCTGACTATAAAACTACTACCATTCATTTTACTTTTAGCTACTATCTTCTGTACTCCTAAAATACTACTCTGAAGGTAAGTTCTAACCTCTAAAAATAAGGTCTCTTTTGCTGAAACTCACATTTTAATCCCCACCCCCACCCCCGCCCCAAAGTACAGGCAAATGACAAGGAACTGCATTATAAACTAACAACTGTAACTTGGAATTAAGGGAAAAAAAAAAAATCAATTTAGAATGGTCCCAAAACAAGCACAGATAAATGGCCAAGGGAGGGAAGGGATGAAAAATAAGAACACCTAAAAGTTAGCCTACTATCATTTTCAAGCTATGTTTCAATGCATTTTTATTTTTTGGCTTCTGGTTAAGATATTGTTTGAATAAATAATTCTTTAGCATTCTTTGTTTCACCACTACTAAAAAGAATTCACCCCTAACATTTGCCATTAGGAATTTAAAAAAAAAAAAAATCACAACTTATAATAGTGAACTCTAAACCTTTCAATGTCTTACTAGAGGCATGTTAAAAAGCAAAGAACGAGTACAATTGGGATTTACTTATGAATTATGGGCAAGACTCAAATGATGTAATACAAAATTTGACTGTAGCATTTGACTGTAGCATTCTACGGTCCTGTTCATAGGTCAGTGAGAATAGACCAATTTTCTAACTGTGCTCTATGGAGCCACCCATGTAAGATTTTGCTTGGACAAACACACATGCAGTATAGCTTGGTAAAATGAGTTCTGTATTCACAAAGACCCAGATTTCAAATTCTGATTCTACCACAAAAAACTAGACTTAAATGAAAGTTTAATTTTCTTATCTATTAAATGAGGTAGGTGATTCTCATGTGAAGGTCAAATATAATACACATAAAGCTCTTAGTACAGAAACTAATTTTTTAAATAAAAGTATAAAAAAACACTGGAAAACATATTCTCTCATGTCTTTTAGAGTCTGAAAATTCTATAAATATTAAGACTGACTCAGTATATCTTCTTTATCCTGGCTCTTCATACCACTAATCCCAAAGCCAATAGAGAATGGGCTCAGGTGGTGTATAAAAGTAGCCCAAATTCAAGTCCCTCCTTCACCCCTCAGTGAACTCAGAAATTTTAACCTGCATCAACTATCACTCACCTGACATTCATTTCACCGTTACTTCATTCTTAGAGGACTTTTTCTAAAACACAGATTCTACAACAATAATTTTCGAAAAAGTAGTTCTGCTTCCAAATTTCCCTCCCAAGAGACATACCTTTGGCTGTGATGAAACAGGAGGGGTACTAATCAGAGGTTTGATAGGGACTGTGTTAGTTTGAGGTGTGCTTATTCTTGGAGACACATAGGATCTTGGGGATGACGCATCAGATGTTAAAGACATTGGAGACTGATTAGATGGCTGGGCTGTAAAAGAATGAAGCAATTAATTTCAAAAACAAAAAACCTACAAGACCTTTGTAATATACGAGGTGAAGATCTCTGCATCACTCTACACAGACTATACCCACAGGGAACGTGTATCTGAGTAAGTCAGATCTGACCTCCTCCCTGGCTCAGCGAACTGTGGAGGTAAGCACACCTGGTGTGGCACACTCTCCTTTCTGAGGCTGAAAAAGGGAGCTAAACCTGAACCTTGTCTCACATGAAGGCCTCCTCAACATCCTTCTTTCTTCTTCTACATGTAAGCAGAGGTACCCCCTGAGTCTCCTGCTCATGAGGCTAGTCAGAGAGCTGCACGAGTCTTTGTACCATTACACCTCCACTCCAGACCAAGTATTCCTGCTCAGCCTCTCAGCTTTCTGACAAAGTGACCCATTCATTTCCCATGTGTTCCTATGTGTATTCCCCCGCATGGGGATACCTTCAAGAAGAGGAACAGATAATTCAAGGTAGGAACTGAGCATTTCACACCTTCTGGTCAAACACCATCTAACATCAACCTGACCCAAGCTTCAACTCTTCAGATACATGCAATGTTTCATGAAGATCAGGTATACCAACAGTTTACTTTGAGCTTTGGAGTAAAACATTTCATTAACAACTTAAACTCTGAATTAAACATATACATTACTACAGATTTGATAGCAATACATTAAGACAAATGTCAAAGCTCGCTTCATCTAAAAATAAAAAGGAAATAAAAATACTACTGTATATGCTAGTGTTATAAAAACCAAACATGAAATCATTATTGTAGCCAATAATGTAAATCTCATCAAAAACTAAATCTCTTCAAAAACTAAAAAAAAAAAAAAACAAACAAACCCAAAACAACAACAACAAAAAAAAAACCAAAAAGCAAAAACCTGCCATTAATTGCCAAACACAATCAAGCTGCTATTCTAGCAGTATCAAAGTATGAATACCTTGTGTGGAGAGCTGAGCGGTCTGAGAAATCAGAGACGTGATGTTGAAAGCAGATGGTCCAGCAGTCAGGAACTTGTGAATTATAGACTGCAGTGAGGCTTGTGTCACAGCTGCTGTAAGAACTAAAAACACATTATTTCCTAAATTCAAATAAAAACAGAGGCATATGTGGTATCAATAACTCAAAAGCTCAAAGAGAACACAGAAAAAACTGAAGTGTTTCAAATCACAACTCTCAAAAGTGTAGAAGATAGGAGTAATATAATGAAATCTAAAGATTTGCAATGACCTGAGGCAGAGAAAAAGAAACTTAACAGGTTTACAATAAAGATAAACTAACAGAGTTTCCTTTAAACTAATAAATTAAGATGTTCAGTTAAATGAAATCCCCCCAAGAGACTTTTTAAAAACACTAAAGAGTATTCACAGCAACTTCCTATTATGCCAGAAACCTATCCATATGTAAGTGCTCAGTACATTACTTGGAATTAACTGGATAAATAATGGTTGGTGTTTCATGTGATTGCTTTTTTAGACAAGCTGGCCACTCAAACCGTACATCAACATCCACCCCAATAGTCTTTTAAAAATGGATATAAAAAAGCTGGTACATAGGAATATCATGTATTTTTGATGCATAAGATCTTTTATTATTAACATTATCTTGTACTATTGTTTCCTCAAACTGTTTAAAGGCCCCACTTCGTCTAAGTGAAACATTTACCTATCAAACAAGAAAACTTGCAGTTATCTTAGAGAATAAAGTCGAAACACAAAAAAGTTGAGGACAATAAAAATAATGACCAACTAGTTTTATTTTTAATATTAAAAAAGAACTTAACCACTTAATACTGCTGTTACATATATTATGTGAAAATATACACAAAAAGAAACTGATTAATCTAAACAGAAAATTGCACTTAGGATTCAGTGTTTGAATCCAAACAGTTTCCAAATTAAAACCATATCCACTTTTACTGAGACTTCTTTCGAGGTGGCTGCCTAAACACTTTAGTACAATATCGAAAAACAAGGCTGGAATTAAACAACGCAATTAACCAGGAAAACTGCAAAACTTTATTCAGTATCTACCTCCTTTCTCAGAATTTTTTCAAGTATGTTACTTAACTACGTGAATTCCTACTCTTCTAGTAATTAGAATATTTTTAATATCCCCATTACAGGTATCTAGAAATATACTAGAAATAAAAAAAATTTTATACTAATGTTAACAAATGTTCTTTACTTTGTTTTTACTTAAAAATAATATACACTAAGCATATAGAATGGCTCCTCTCCAGTAACTACTAAATATATGGCAAGTCCTGAAAAATATACAGAAAATGCAAGCATTACTCACTCAATTATACTACCAATGGTCTCAAACTACTACGGGGTATATAAATTCCAAATTTCAAAAAATGAAGTTCAAACATGAATTTCAAGAGGAAACAAAGACTATTCCTAACTTGGGAATTTTACTAATTACATAATTTTACACAATGCAAACACATTTGTAGAAACTGTTACTATGAAAATTTACCTTCGTTTATTTTCGATATGTCCACATTAGAATTATTAAGCTGCAGCGTGGCTTGCAAAGCAGGAAGCAACTGTCTGAGCAGATTTGGGTCCTGAAGTAACGGAGGTATTGGCGACTGTGGAACAGGAGAAACGGGGACTGCTGAAGCAGATGTGGGAGGTGCAGACGTCGGATTCAGTCCGGAGGCAGAAGATGTGGAAGGCGTTGTGCAAGAATGTGACACAGATTTGTCTCCTGATGTAGACTCTAAACAAAAAGACGATAATAAGGCTGAAAAACTACCCAAACAGAAGAAACTGGAACAAACATCAAAAGACTATCTCCCATGTGTCAGTTACCTGACGCAAGTAATCTCAATTAACTCTTACAACGGATCACATTAAAGGGTGCTCAGTAAGTACTTGACTGTCCAGAATAATGAGGTAGGCATTTTTATATCCTTATTTCATAGGTGAGAAAACAAAGATTATAAAACTTGCTTGAAGTCACAAAACATAATAAGCCATACCCGTGTCTGATTCAAAAGGTACCACTCCCTACTAGAAATGCTGTCTGACACACAGTTATATTTTAACCGCACATTCAAACAGTTCCCATTAATTAGCATGAGAGGACAATATAATTCTACAGGACTTAATTTATGTCTCATAAAATAAGGTGAAAAACATTTAAGAGCATAGTACAAACCTACCTAAATATGACAATGGCCTTTGCACCATGGTGGCCCCCCCAGAAAGGGCTAAGGATGTGATAAATGAGAGGAGACTCTTATTTTGAATTTTTATATTTGAGTTTTAGAACCACGTACTTTCCTTTTATAATTAAATACATAAGGCAATGAGCTATCTCTGTATCATTTAAAGATCATTAGCACTAAATGACCCTTTTAATAGTAAAAATAAATTTAAAAAACCCCACTCTCATAGTATTTAGAAATAAAAGACGTATACAACACACATGGAAATTCTTTCAAAGCTGCTGTTTCAAATTTATATAGATTGAATCCAATTGTAATCAAAGCCCCAATAAATAATATTTTAAAAAACTTTATTTTGTAAACTTTAATGTAGAGATGGGGTCTCCCTTTGTTGTCCAGGTTAAGTCTCAAACTCCTGGCCTCAAGCAATCCTCCTGCCTCAGTCTCCCAAAGTGCTGGGATTACAGGTGTGAGTCACCATGCCTGACACCCAATAATATTTTTTAATAGTATTTCACAAACTACTAATATAAATACTGAAGATTCTATAAATTCCTGAAGAAAAACAAAGCTAGCAGGATTTTCCCTGTCAGATATAAAAACTTACATTTAAAACAAAACCAATTTAAGGTAGATTGAATTTTGTATATATATTTAAATCGTTAAGATTAGGAAAAAACATAGTAAGATATCTTTTGATATCAAGAAGATTTCTAATGTTACAAAATGCAAAACAGCTACATCCAAAGTATCATTAACAAGAATATTTTAAAGAACTATAAATAAAAGATAAACTAGCCAATGGAAACATGTACGCAAGACATAAGATATTTCTCACAGAGGAAACCTGAATGGCTAAGAAATGCAAGAAAAGATGCTCAACATTTTATTAATAATCAAGAAAATGTAATATAAAGCAAGATATCCTTTTACCCTCACCATATGGGCAAAAATTTAAAAGTTTGACAATATCAAATGTTGGCAAGGAGTAATGGGAATATTTACTTAACATTCCTGGTGGAAAATAAATAGGTTACACCACATTGGTAATTAATTTGGCATTATAAAGATAAATTGAAGACAATCACTTCATGACCCAGTAATTCCCCTTATATACCCTTAGAGAAACTCTGATATGCGTAAATCAGAAGAAACATTTAATAGTTATCACAGCAGCATTGTGCTTGCTTTATTTTAGCACAAAACTAGAAACAAACCAAATGACCACAAACAAGAAAATAGGCACGAACTGATATTTTCATTCCATGGAATTTAATTAACACAGTGACATTAATGGAAGAGTATTAAAAAAAGACCCTTTGCTAACATTCAGACTGGACTATTCAAGATGTTCATGTTTTTGTACAATACTGGTCAAAGACTAAATACGGACACCTTCTAAAGCAGCTTTAATTTCCCATACACACCCATTTCTTGCAGATTGTCAAATCGTATATACAGTACTAGTGAGCTTACTGAAAAGCGATTCCGTTCTCAGACTTTTCACACCATCCCTATCATGGTCAAAGAACCAGGAATAAAAGCTCTCTGAAGTGAGGCTCTTGTTGCTGTTCTAAGCACATTTCAAGGGCGTGTTGATTAAACATGATCATCAGCTCAGAAGGCTTAAGATATTTTTATTTTTGTAAGGTATACATTTTAAAGGAGGGTCCTTTAGTGTGGGATACTGCCCCCCATTATTTTCAGCCTTCTGTTCTGGATTTATAGACAAGTATAAAATGATGAATTTTTTCCTTGTGAAAATTCTGTTGGTTATTATATTTTATTGGGCAATCAATTATAGACTATATTCCCCCGCTTTAAAAATATTTTTAGAGACAAGATCTTGCTGTCACCTAGGCTAGAGTACAGTGGCACAATCATAGCTCACTGAAGCCTCGAACTCCTGGGCTCAAGCCATCCTTCGGCCTCAGCCTCCCAAGTAGCTGAGACTACAGGTGCATGCTACCACACCCAGCTAATTTTTAGTTTTTTTGGGGGGGGGAGTAGAGACGGAGGTCTCATATATCCCTTTATAATGCTATACAACTCATATATCCCTATATAACCTTTTCTAAGGTTCTTTCACATATAACTTATGGGCATCTTGATTAATGTTCAGAATGAAACCAGTTCTTTATTTTTATTTACTGCACAATTAAATTAGTTCTTATACCCTCCCCTGAAATTATCCTAACTTTTTGTTATTTCTGGGGATGTTCTCTTGCCTTTAGTAACAAGCAGAAGTAGCAAGTTGGAGAGGAGGTGCAAGGTGTTTTCAATTTTGTTTTGGTGCTGCCAAAATTTATTCATAAACTTGAAAAATTAATAGACGAGCTTGAAAGTCCTTCAGTATTACCCTTCAAGCCAAGCAAACACTCCAAAATAGAAAACTAATGCACATCACCATAAAGAAATAAAACAACAAAAACTAAACATCCTTAGTTCTATTTAATAGGTTTATCTACCCTGAGGATAGGCTTCTTTTGCAGTTTTGTGAAAGATTACAGATTAGTGTGGAAATCAGCTGATCCTACTTATGGGGACTCTTGGGCAAGTGACATCTCCAAAGACCAGGATTTCTCTATTAAAAGGTTTGACGCTGAGTATTAGTTCTCAACAGACTGCCTATCAGAATCACCTTTGAAGTTATAAAAATATATAGATACCTAGGCTCTAACCCAGATTTAATGAACCCATGGAGGCCTAGGCATATGTACAACTTGTAAAAAAGTCCTTTGTGTTGATTCTGACACCCCTTGCTGATTATGAAAAAACAGACTGGAGGACCTCCAAGGTTCCTTTTAACTTTAAAATCTTTTAAAAAGATAATTTTTTTTTTAATCTTTTAAAAAGAAAAGATAACCAAAACAAAATGTAAAAATATAGCCCAACATGGAGAACTGGATAAGATCAACGACGAGAAACTAAACCTCCTTTCAGGCAAGTCTTCCGCATACTGTATTTACACTATTTTTTAATCAGGTCCACTCACCCCCTAAAAGACACACTCATACGAATGCCCTTCCAGAGTACATTACAGATTTAATATTTCTTATATTGTGTCCCTCAATCTACATGTATAATTGGAAACTAATAACTGATTGAGCTTAATTAATACAAATATAAAATTCTACTCTGAGAGGTAGTTTTAGTTTTATCATTAAAATAATAAAAAAGGTACATGTTTCATATTTAAGGTGTTGGCTGGGTGCTGCTCCTCTTTGTTCGGAGTGGCCCTAACACAGATCTACCATATTACCCAGCCCCTTCTATTGTATAGCAATATTTATTATTTTTCCCCTCTACTAGAACATGAGCTCCTTCAGGAGAGCAATTTTGTTGGATTTATCTCTGTAGCCCTGATGCAAAACAGGACTTGGCATGAACACACATCTGTTGACTGATGCCAGCTGATGACTGGATCCTGCAATGCAGCCCCACATGCACGTGTATGTGGCGCTCTCTCTGAACTTCCAGGGCAATTTCTTCAATTGGCCTCAAAAACTGAGGACACGAGGGAGAAAGCTTTACATCTCCATCAATGTAACTGTCAAAGGAGACAACGAATAGCTCATTTTATGCTATATTCATAAAGCTAGGTAATACTATATACTTTAGAGTCAAATTAAACTCAACCTATTTTAAATAATCTTATAAAAATACTCAACCACTTTTTACATCCACAAAGGCGACAAAACTACTATTCAGAACAAGTGAACAATCACTGAGTGTGCTTTGTATACGCCAATCGATAGCTCATTTTAATTAACACATAATTTGTCTGAAACCTTTTAAGCTGGAATCTAATTTATTAGGATGTGAAACTAATATATGTCATAACATTCAGACAGATTTGTACCAAACTGAACATAAATAGAAAATTTGGATCTTTGGAAATAGTTAACAACAAGGAATGAATTTACGTAACAGAATAAATGTAGTCTTTTACATTATGAAGTCATTTCAACTGGCTCTTCTGCTCTGGAAGATTAACCCTACTCTCATTCCTTCAATGTAAGCTTTCCCGAAGCATTCAGGAAACCTAAGTTACTTCTAATGTTCTTTCATAATCAGTCTTTGGTAATGGAATAGTATCTAGTTTTAGTTCTAGCTTCTTGACTTTGTGTGTAAGCCTATGATCTTTATAAAGACATTTAGTGATCTCTTCCTAAGCTATTTTAAACTTTCCCTCACTTTCACACTTAACATTTCTGTGACTTGTAGATATCTAACCAATTCACTGATATGTTCCCTATGTTGTCCTTTGATTTTAAATTGTGTATATTTGCTTTAAGAAATAAAACCTCTTTCGTCCCCTTATGCTTTATAATTATGCTTAATAATAATTCGCCTGTATTTCCCATTTTTGGCACAAGGGGGAGTAACCTACCAAAGACTAGACTTAAATCTGCTACTATAACCTAACTTTTAAAGGTTTAAAGTATTTTCACTCAACTTTTTGAATTATAGGCACCCTTTCAAACCACCTTAGCATAAACCAAAGTCAAAATTTACTTCTGACCTACATTTTTCTGGCATGTCAAATAACTCCTTTTCAACATACAGTAAGATCTAATAAGACACTGGTAATAACTGCACTGCTAATCATAAATTTCCTACGGTGTTTTCACAGCTGCTGTAATACTGAAAAGGACATAGGAACACGTAAAGCTCAAACTACTGCTACATCAAAGGCAGCCTGCTTTTTCTATTTTGTAGTAACGGTGTCATATGGAGACATGAAGCAGGTTACAAAGGTAAAGTATGGAAGCACAGTAGGAAAAAACTTAAGGTAACTAGGTGACAATATCTATTATAATCTTACTGTGACTTTCATTTTAAAATTCATGATTACGTTTCATCATGTATCTTCTAGAACTTTTTCTATGCAGTCATGAACGTAGATAAATATGTTGCTGATGTTTTATAACAGATACTGTATTTTTTGCAACTTGTTTTAATGTATTAGCAACTTCATGTAATACATATAAAAGATAAGCAACTTCTAACAGATTTTGCCAAATTGACCTCCATACTAGCAGCATCAACTTACACACCACCAAACTGTTTCCCCATATTGAATTGTTGTCACTAATCTCACGGGGGGAAAACAGACCTCATTTTAATCTTAACTTTCAAAATATGTCCTGGCAATCTTTCTCTTGCATTGTTTTTATCTTGATAAAATATACATAACGTAAAATTTACCATTTTCAGCGTACACTGCAGTGGCACTTAAATACATTCGCATTTTTGTGCAACTATCACTGTCCATCCATCTACAGAACTTTTTCATCTTCCCAACTGAAACTCGGTTCCCCTTAAATAACAACTCCCCACGCACCTCCCCACACCCAACAGCTCCTGGTAACAACTATTCTACTTTCTGTCTCTATGAATTTGCCCATTCTAGGT
Organism: Indri indri; assembly: GCA_004363605.1. Lineage (NCBI taxonomy): Eukaryota > Metazoa > Chordata > Mammalia > Primates > Indriidae > Indri > Indri indri. The sequence continues at coordinate 70,148 of RJWJ010002633.1, read as the reverse complement.
ACCTCGTATAAGTGGAGTAATACAGTATTTGTCCTTCGGTGTGTGGCTTATTTCACTTAGTGAAATGTTCTCAAGGTTCATCCATGTTGTAGCATGTATTAGAATTTCAATCCTTTTGAAGGCTGAATATGTTATTGTATGTATATTTTGGTTTGTCCTTTCATCTGTTGATGGACACTTGATTGGTTCTACCTACTGTTGTGTTATCATACACTTCCACAACACTGGTGTATAAATATCTGAGTTCCTGCCTTTCAATTCTTTTGGGTATATACCTAGGAGTGGAACTGCGGGATCATACAGATAATTCTATGTTTAGCCTTTTGAGGAAATATCAAACTGCATTCAACAGTAGCCGTACCATTTTACGCTCCCATCAGCAATGTACAAAGATTCCAATTTCTCCACATCCTCAAAACCTTACCTGTTTCCTTTTTTTAAACACATTGCCACGCCAGAAAAAAAATTTTTTTCTCCTGGAGCCATAGTGTTTTATTACAAAAATAAAATAAAAACTTCAAAACAAAATGATCCCATTCTAATTTAATGAAAAAATTGTTATTTTTGTTGTTTTCTGTGCGTGACTTATATGCTCTCAAGGTAAAGAGACGTTGAGTTACATAGGTTTCACAAGGCCCTGGGCTCAAAACTAGCATGAGTTAAATACAACTCACACGGCAGTTAATGTGCTAGTTGCCCTAGGGGGTATGAAGTGATATTTCACTGTAGTTTTTGATTTGTACTTCCCTAATGACTAATGATATTAAGCATCTTTCCATGTGCTTATTGGCCATTAGAATATCTTCTCTGGAGAAAGACCTATTCATTCGTTGCCCACTTTTGAACCAAGCTATTTTGTTGTTGAGTTGGACTTCCTTATATATTCCGGGTATTAATCCCTTATCTCATATACATTTTCTCTCATTCTGTGAGTTGTATTTTCACTTTTTGTCTCACAAAAGTGTTTATGACTGATGAGTCCAATGTATCTATTTTTTCTTTTGTTGCCTGTGCTTTTGGTGTCATGTCCAAGAAATCACCGTCAAATCCAGTATCATTAAGATCTTCTGTTTTCTTGTAAGAGTCTTAGCTCTTAATTTAGGTCTTCGATCCATTTTTAGTTAATTTTTGTATACAGCATAAGCTGAGGCTGGCAATTTTAAATTTCTCTAATTGCCTGTTGATATTCTTTGTCCATTTTTCTACTGAACTTTTTCACACAGCTGTGTATGAATTCTTAATGTATCAGTCTGTTATATATGTTACAAGTATTTTCTCCCAATTTGATATTTGTCTTTCAACCTTTGTTTAGTGTACCTGTAAGTCAAATAAAAACTTTAAATGTCTCACGTGGTCAGGTTTATCAATTTTTTTAAAGGCAAATGCATTTTGGGTCTTGATTAAGGTCTTCCTTACCCTCATAACTTACAGTATTTCTACGTTCTTTTGATTACAGTTATTTCTCCTGCCCCCTACTGTTCAAATGCCATCTTTATTAAGCTGACTAAACTTAATTTAGTTAAATTTATTAAAAAATAAACTCCTCCACCAAAGTATTCATTTACTCAATAAATAATTGAGTAACTCCATGGCCATTCTAATTTTTCATGAATATTTATTTAGCAATCCTAAAAAGAGCAACTGAGTGCTGAACTTGGCCCACTGCAGCCAGCGAATGACCTTGCATGTGAGCCATAAAAGGACAGCCTTAACACACACCGAAGTCTTCAGGTCCACTCAAATGCCACTTAGTCTACACGGATATCATACAAACACAAAACGGAATTTTTTTTTTTTTTTTTTTTTTTGAGAGAGTCTCACTCTCTTGCCTGGGGCGAGTGCCGTGGCGTCAGCCTAGCTCACAGCAACCTCAAACTCCTGGGCTCGAGCAATCCTACTGTCTCAGCCTCCCGAGTAGCTGGGACTACAGGCATGTGCCACCATGCCCGGCTAATTTTTTTCTCTATATATTTTTAGCTGTCCAATTAATTTTCTTTCTATTTTTGGTAG